>OX940974.1:92423794-92516959 GCA_954871275.1 Leptopterna dolabrata | reverse complement strand
TTGGATTCCATCATGAGAATTTTGAGACCAACCGCACGCTCTTACGATAAGTAGGAGTTCTTATTCTATGATTTTTCACATTTTCCAGAGGTTCCTACGTCACAGTGGGTCCCACCCAGACGAGACGAATGACGTAGGAACCTCTGCAAAATTGAAAAATCATGGAAAAAGAACTACTTATCGTAGGGTAGTGCGGTTGGTCTCAAAATTCTTAGAATGGAATCAAGTTTCATTTTAACAAACGCTGCAAAGTCCTTGTCACGTTGGTTTATTATTCTATTGGACATACCTACAAAAATGCTGGAAATAAAATTCTTGTTTCTTTCATGTGCAATAATTGAAATAGCTATTATTGATGGTTTCCGCCAATTTTGGCCCCCAAAAACACGAATTACGCTCCTATTTTTGAAAAATTATCTTTGATCATTGATAGTGCCATTCAGTTGTCTTGATTCACCTCTTGATACTACTTCTAGTGTTACTATACACGTTTATGGTAATTTCATACAATTTCCCAGGTTTTTTATTAATAAAAAATTAATTTTCGGAGCTGAACCTCCGTTACAACCTCAATTCTTCACTCTTTGGTCAAAATCGACTTCATATCAACCTTTCCGCCCTAAAAAACATGGAAAACCATACCTCACAAGGTCATGTTCACTAAAACCTTTCTAAAAAAACCTCGAAAAGCCCTATTTTTACACCCATTCTCCCCCCGTAACACCCCTAGGTGTATTCCGATCGGGCTGCTGAGCTTCGGAGCACAGCTTGGGCTCAAATGTGTTCCCAAACTGTATAAGGAAAAACGAAGATTTTAGGCCAACATTTAACGTAAGTTTAAGGCTAAAACTTCGCTAGAACCTCAATTTTCCACTCTTTAGTCAAAATTGACTTCATATTCGGTCTTCTCGCCCTAAACAACATGGAAAACCATACCTCACAAGCTCAAGTTACTAAAACACCAAAAAAACCTATTTTTATACCCATTTTTCATCCATATTACACCCTTTGGTATACTCCGATCGGGCTGCAAAGTTTCAGGACTCAACCAGAGCCCAAATGGAGCCCGTTCGCGAAAGAATGAATTTTTTAGACCGAAAATGAAGTAGAGATATACGGCGTACGGACATTACATTTTTGGAATCTACGCGCCTTGAAACGTGAAAAGAAAAAATTTTGAGGGGGTGTTACAACATTTTTTTGCTGAGCGAATACATAGGTGTATTATTCACAGAATAATAAACCAAAATAAAATAAATTCGTGCGAATAGTCCATTGTGTGCAGACAGACACAGCACCAACTAAGTATAGGTACCTACCTATTCTTAATGCCTGACATGCAAAATGTAGGTTGTACCCAAGTAGAGTACTCAATTTTTAAAGTTTTGGCGTGAATGTAAGGCTTTCCTACCTTCGATAGTGCGGAAGCAAAAACCAAGGCAAATTAAATTAAAATGGTTGGTAAACGATAATTTACAGATAATTTTTCAATAAAGAAGAATATATGATGATTTGTAAGTATATTCATTTGTATACACCCTGTATATTTATTCCTTCTTAGGACCTCTTAGATATATATATATATACACACACAATCACATACATCCCCCCCCCCCCCCCCAAACCCATCACGATCACCATGATCACCCTTAGCTTAATCAATATCTAACTATGTAGTATCTTGGAACAAATACCTGCCTACTCCTGATTATTTGTGCCCGGAGGTTGATACTACGAAGCTGTTGCTTTACGACCGACTATGGTTCACACCGCTCTTCCTTGTGAAAGGTTGTGGGGGGCTCCAGGCTGAGAACTAGTTTTGGAATACTAATCACCTCAGGGGACTGACCACCTCGGAAAGGACCGAATCAGGCTCTTCCTCTTCGAGATGAGTGCAATGAACTTACACAAAAGTACGAACGTACCTACATAGAATTGATTAAGTACCCTACCCAAATATGGTACCTCGTTGGGTAAGCAATAGGGTAAAAAAGGCCATGGGGTAAAACTTAACAAAAAATAGAAGCACAGCAATCTATGCGAGCGAATGTCCAGAAAACACTTGAGCTTGGGAATGAATAATTTAATGTAAATAACCCAAGAATCCCTCCCCCGACAAAAATGTCAATATTTCCGTGAACTCTACATGACTAACAATGAAAATCGGGTGAAAATCGTAACCTGGGCATCGTACACCACCTATGCTTCCCACCCTTTCCCCTCCACCTGAAAATATATAGGCACCTACCAACTTGCTGAGAAGTTATTTTTGTTACTGACAATGGTTTGATCACCGGAACTCTTAGGTACCTATAACAGAGTATTTTGTGCTTAGTGGGAATGATAAGTAACACTATTGTAATGTCATGAACAATTCAATAATTCCCAATAGACACCCAATGTTTATTTAATTATGTCACTTTATACCTATAGAGAAGTGTAAACTCATTTATGTTCAAGGTTGTATGTTAATTCGAAGCCAATAGAGAGTTAACAAAAAATGACCTACTAGACCTGAAATTGAGACTATTGCAAAAATAACCGTGAAAATTTCATGAAAGTTGTACGCTATGCCATTGCATGCAAACTATGCTTACCTCACCTCTTCATTTCTTCATAAAAGTCATAACCTAGAGAAACAAATTCCGGCGACGTAGTGCACAACTAGACACTTTTCTGCATCGAACAAAAAAAGAACCACGCAAATCGGTTGAGAATTGCGGCCTGGGCGGCGCACACAAGATTGTCTCTCACATACACGCACATATGATTTTTTCATGGATTTGGATTCAGGATGGTCTGAAACGGATTTGAATGTGGTTCTTTTCATTCTCGGCTGAGTGCTGTCCTCTTCTGACCAGATCAAATGCATAAGGACGTCTCTTACTATTGAGGGACGTCCTAAAAAGGGGGCATTGAAACCTAAGCTGGACGAATACAAAAAGATCAAATGATTTTTCGTTTTTTTCCACTTCTTCATTGATCGTTTCATACGTTTTTGCGACTGATGGGTTCGTCCAAATTATGATATTTCGACGAAATTCCATCGTTCACATTTCCAAGCAAACTACAGTTCCAACGAAAGTATTATCAAAAATTCTAAATGTGAGTATTTATGATTCCTCATCAATCATCATGCACAAACTCGTCAAAATTCTGTTTCCTTTTTTTACTAACAGATGTACAGTATATTTCATTGCAGTGGGGTAAAGAAGTACCTAGTAACAAAGAACCAGATTTACGCCGATTTTTTTCGGGAAAATATTCCACAGTGATTAGCCTCCTCCAAGTTGCGTGTGCAGGTCGCACGCATCAAGTCTGGTGCCTGATTTAGGTATTGCATGTTATAGGTAGGTGCATACTTATTATATTTTACTTGCACAAATCAGGTGCTCGACATGTTCTTGGAACTTAAAAAGCCAAAGCATCCTTCGGGGTACCTACCATTATTTTAGGATAAATTTCAATTTCAAATTGATGTAAGAATTTATTTGGAAATTTTTGTGTTTGTACAGAAGTAAGTAGGTAGGTAGGTAACCTTATTAACTGATCTACTCTACCTTGGTTTTGGTGTTACCGCATCAACACAACATACCATTACCGTTAAACATAACACAGCACAACATCATATCTTGCTTGGTCATGAGAAATGAAGGAAATAATCGGAAATCATAGACGACTTGAAATTGTAGAGTTCACATGGTCTCTACCACGTCGCCTTCAATACTATGGTTAATGAGTCACATGTCGTGACAGATAGTGAATGCATGGGGAAACAATGGAAAAAATACGCTTTGCAGAGCAATATACACCATAACGGACAAAAGTCTATTTTAGCCTCTGGTGGGCTTGAAACTGGCAAGTTCTCGTCGTATTAATTATAGGTTACCTACCTAGTCGTCCATGTGCTTCATCTGCCCACTTATAAATTCCAATTTTCAGTTCGAAAATCCGTTCGGTTTGGCCAAAAAGGTGGCTTACTATTATCTCGGATATGAGGGATCTCCCAATCCACCTTTCCATGCTGTGACATCTAAGGTAGCTAAAATTTGCTTAAAACTTCTTTTGGTATCCAAGTATCAGCAAATAAAAAATGTCGGTGGAACATACCTTTTTTCTCGTTGCATTTTTGTGACTAGAGGAGGCTTTGATCAAATAACACGATATAAATATTTCCTTTCTGCTTCCAAATTATGTGCCGCGTTTTCAAACGAATTGCTATTTTAAATCAAGTAATAAAATATTAATGAAATATTAATTTCGATACCTAACCTCTCGTGTGTGTAAATGTGTGTTGGTACACCAACCAATGATTTTATTATTTTTCTGATTTAACATTCGTCAGCTTCGTTTGGCAGTTATTTCTTTACCTTGAGTGGCCCCTGTTACTCAGTTTCACGCAAATTTTTATAAGGAAGGCGCGAGTGTAACTTTTGTAATTTCTTCTTTAGAAGCCTCATGCGTACCTATTTCAGTATCTGAAAAACATACATATAACTTGAAGTAGGGCAATATTATTCAAGCTGACCCCAAAATTGAACTGGGGTTCCAAGTCACGAGAAATACGGCAGCAATAAAGGACTTGATTTTAGGGTCTTGAAGGAACATCTCAATACTATCTCAATAATTTTTGATTTTTGCCATAAGCTTTTTTTTTACCGAAGTCAAGTTTTCGACATTTTTTGATCGTTAAATCACCAAATTTTAAAAATTACTCGTGCCTTTCGGAACACTCTTGAATTTCTAAAAGTGGTTTTACCACTAAATAGTGTTTGTGTGTTAGTGTGTTGTGCGTGCGTGTTGTGTGTGTTACATAAATACGTAACATAAAACAAAAACCGCGATCCACAGAACAAGCAGTGTGGATAGCGCTAGCTGGTAGGGAAAACCCTTAGAAAATGGTCTTAGAAAATCATGAAGGTCAACTTGGGGAAAACTCATCGTATGTAAATACCTTGTAATCAACTAGCTGCTCCGAGAAGATTGATACGGCAATGCGTAGTTCTGCTGGCTACAACAGCACGTCCGATTTGAAGAGAGTTATAATTTGTATTGAATATAGAATGACCAAATTTGGAAATCGAAATCTCAAGTCATAACAACCAAAATGAGCAATTGTTATCGTTGCTCATTGCCGGCCCTGTGGCGCCGTGCCGCTCCCTGGCGTTGTCATGACACCACGAACTACCAGGTAGTTGTAATAGGTCCTATATACAACGAATTCTGATGGTCTAACGAGAAGACATTTTGAGGGTCGTTTTTCAGAGGACAAACACATGAATAGAAATGCAAATGCCCCCCGAGTGAGTTTAAGCTACGTTCGGCGAAACCTAAAATGATTCTAAGGTGGCAACGCAGTTATGGCATGTAAACAATTAATTCAGATAGGTACCTGCCAAGAGATTTGTCAGGTTTAGGTATGTAGGTGAGTGGGGTGGGGGGGGGGGGGGGTGGGGTAGCTATGTAGGTCCAGTTTTCACGTCTTATAATCATTGGGTTTCGATCTCGATGCAGATCAGCTGTTCGGAGATACCAGGTAGCACCTATACATAAATATCATTGGTAAGGTGGGACTGTGTCCCTGGCTGGTTTGTAGGAATCATAGTAGGGTTGTTTGTTTTCATAGAAACCACCTTGGATCAGCCCGATGTATTTATTTATTTAGTGGCGACGTTTCGGTTTAACAGGGTAGACCCTAATCATGCCTTATAAGCTGAAGTGATGGATTATATTAAAATTGATATGATGTTGATGATGATTGAAGTGGATAACTCTGATGGAACTATGTTAAAGGTGAACAATTATGTACAATGTGTTTCGCATGTGGGTAAAAAAAAATCCCTGTTAGACCGAAACGTCGCCACTAAATAAATAAATACATCGGGCTGATCCAAGGTGGTTTCTATGAAAACAAATAACCCTACTATACATAAATATGATAGTTGTTCTCAACAGGTACCTGTTTTAGTTTCAAGCAGTGTGGCTAATAATTATATTGATTTTTCTTGTTTGAAGTAATACGAAAAATTGAATGGTATTCAAACTGGATTTAAACTCAGTTATCGACATATATATAGTTACCCTTGTATATTTATAATGATGTAATACCTACGCTCCTATGTAATCGATTACCTAAGTAGTGGAGTTTTCATGGGACTGTTGAGGATGAAAAACGCAGTGCATGCTTTCTTGATACTTAGATAGGTACATAACTTTTTTTTTTTGATATTATGAAGTACAGAGCCTGATGGAGAGCGCAAATTTTTCCCGGAAAGGGCTCGCATAGAAATGGACTTTCTTTATCCTCCACATTCCCAAGGGCTAGTCAGGTATTCATAATATCAATTGGTAATGATGGCATACTTCGAAAAAACCTACTCACCGACGTTCCCTTAGGTCGTGGTCTCAGTGTCCAGCGCCACTGCAGACTGAGTATTTGAGTATACAGACAGTTAGTTGTTGGTGTAGAGTTGGAGCGGGTGAGAGGGGCGACGGTAGGGGGAGACCCAAGCCACGTCTCGTCTGCATGGAAGAAACTGGAATGTCTGCGTCAAATGATGTAAGTTGGCTGACTCCGAGAGATTTTTCCTTGCGACTACAGCGACCACAATAGAGGGGTGCAATCATAGTAACCACCCAGCTAGTACTCCTCGACACCCCTGTATTTATTATCTGGGGTGACCAGACGTTTTTCTTTTGGAAGGACGCTACTACTTTTCAACCCGTGGTCCTGCTGTCCTTCAGACCCCTTGGAAGAACGCCCAAAGGTACTTCTTTCTTAAACTGTACCTACTTCCAAAGGACCATTCCGATACCTATGAAAATTTTTTTAAATACAAAATGTAAGGGAACGTCTCACCCTTTAGATGGGGAATAGAAACCTAACTTCCAACCTCTAGCTAACATTATTAATGCCTACGATATAAAATTAGGTCTTGAAATACGTAGATACACTTGAAAATTATTATGCTGGGCAGGTAATAATTTCTTAATGTCAGAAGTGTCTTGATTTATATTTCCTTAAATTGTTCATGTTTAAAGGCAGCAAGTCCCCCCCCCCCCCCCCCCCCCGAAGTCAGGTTGCACTGTTAGCCTTCCTTTAGTTAATATTACTTCTCAAGTTGAAGTCCTCGATTATGATCTCTTTCAAGGGGTGTAGTTTCCAAAAACTCTGCGAAGTCCTTCTCATTTGGGTTTATTATTCTACTAGCTGTGTTGCCCGTCGCTGACGGGTAGAACTCGGGGTGGGTCCATCTGACTTTGTTACCTCTCGCAGAAGTAAACCTCCTTATGTCCTTCCCTGGTCATAGAAACATTTAAATACACGAGATGGGTTCGATCCATTGAACCTTTTTCGAGAATTTAATTTTTTTATGTATCGGCTTCCCCATAAACCCCCACCCCTATCCATCGGATCCGGAATTAAACCCCCCTATGTCCTTCCCTGGTCATAGAAACATCTAAATACGCGAGATGGGTTCGATGCATTGAGCCGTTTTCGAGAATTTAATGTTTTTATGTTTCGGCTTCCCTATAAACCCCCACCCCTATCCATCGGATCCGGAATTAAACCCCCCTATGTCCTTCCCTGGTCATAGAAACATTCAAATACGCGAGATGGGTTCGATCCATTGAGCCGTTTTGGCGTGATTGAGACACAAACAGACAAACAGACAGACACCACGAAAATCACCTGTAAATTTAGTTATATAGGTAGATTGGTCATACCTGCTAAAGAAATGTTGCCGTTCTTTATTGTTTCTTTCATGCGCAATAATTGAAATAGTTATTTTACATGGTTTCCACCAATTTTGGCACCTGAAAACACTACCTAGGCCCTTTTGGTTTATTATTCTCGAATAATACCTACATCTATATAATCTCTCAGCAAAAAACTTGTATGGCATCCCCTCAAAATTTTGGTTTATTATTCTGTGAATAATACAGCTATGTATTCGCTCAGCAAAAAACGCTGCAAAGTCCTTGTCGCATGGGTTTATTATTCTACTGGACATACCTACGGAAATATTGGCTGTTCATTTATTGTTGCTTTCATTTAAAATAATTGAAATAGCTATTTCTGGTATTTCCGACAATTTTGGTGGATTTTTCCACTTTTTTTCCAAATTATCTTTGATCACTGGTAGTGCCGTTTAATCGTCTTGATCCACGTGTTGACACTTTTCCTAGTGTTGTTCTACAAAGTGATGGGTGACTTCAGACGATTTCGCAGATTTTTGACGCATAAAAATCAATTTTGGGAGGTAAACATCTGGTAAAACCTCAATTTTCCACTCCTTGGTCAAAATCGACTTCATATTCGGTCTTCTCGTCCCCAAAAACATGAAAAACGATACTTCAAAAGTTCATTTTACTAACATGTTACTAAAACACAAAAAGTACCTATTTTTACACACATTTTCACTCATAACACCCCTGGGTATATTCCGATCGGGCTGCAAAGTTTCGGGACACAACTAGGGCCCAAATGGAGCATGTGTGCGAAAGAACGAATTTTTTAGACCGAAAATGAAGCCTGTACACGTGATACGGCGGACGGCGGACGGACATTGCATTTTGGTTTATTATTCTGTGAATAATACACCTATGTATTCGCTCAGCAAAAAATTTTTATAACACCCCCTCAAAATTTTTTCTTTTCCGTTTCAAGGTGCGTAGATTCCAAAAATGCAATGTCCGTCCGCCGTACGCCGTATCACGAGTACAGGCTTCATTTTCGGTCTAAAAAAGTCGTTCTTTCGCACACATGCTCCATTTGGGCCCTAGTTGTGTCCCGAAACTTTTCAGCCCGATCGGAATATACCCAGGGGTGTTATGAGTGAAAATGTGTATAAAAATAGGTACTTTTTACGTTTTAACAACATGTTAGTAACATGAGCTTTTGAGGTATCTTTTTCCATGTTTTTGAGGACGAGAAGACCGAATATGAAGTCGATTTTGACCAAAGACGCGGAAATTGAGGTTTTACCAAAGGTTCAGCTCCCAAAATTGGTTTTTTATGAGTCAAAACTGTCTGAAATCACCATAAATTTGTACAATAACATTGGAAAAAGTGTAAACAGGTGAATCAAGACCATTAAATGCCACTACCAATGATCAAAGATGATCTTAAAAAAAAAAAAAAGTACCTATTTCATGTTTTGGGGGCCAAAATTGGTGGAAATCATCAGAAATAGCTATTTCAATCATTCCACATGAAAGAAACAATACATTTAACAGCCAACAAAAATCTCTAGAACTCCAATAGAATAATAAACCCATGTGACAAGGACTTTGCAGCGTTTTTGGAATCTCCGCACCTTGAAATGGAAAAGAAAAAATTTTGAGGGGGTGTTATACAAATTTTTTGCTGAGCGAATACATAGGTGTATTATTCACAGAATAATAAACCAAAAAAACGCTGCAAAGTCCTTGTCACATGAGTTTATTATTCTATTGGACATACATACAGAAATTTTGGCTGTTCATTTATTGTTTCTTTCATGCGTAATAATCGAAATAGCTATTTCTGATGGTTTCCATTAATTAAACAATCAACCTACCTGATGGGACAGGTTGATTAGGATTATATTAGGTAGGGACGAGATTTGTTAATAACTGGAAGCAGCCTCTTTTCTGCGCTAAGAGCCAACCTAGTTTAAAGATGAAAAAGGCGAAGTTTTTTCGTCTGTCATGTTGGCAGCCTGGCTTTCGCCAGCCCTCCGGCTGTATCGACCCGTGGCCGCCATCCCGCCATTCAGTTTGAAGGGAATCCCTGGTGGATGCTTAGGGACGGGAACGGCTTTTTTGCCACCCCCGGCCCAGCAGGGAAAACCAAAAAAACCGGGTGGGACGTAATTAACAAACCTCGTCCCTACCTAATATAATCCTAATCAACCTGTCCCATCAGGTAGGTTGATTGTTTAATTATATTTCGGTAGGTAGAGATTTGTTAATAACTGGCAGCTGTTAGAAGGATCCATCCACCAGGCCTCAGACTACCCCGGGTACGCCGGTCCGATGGGCCCATCTCACTCTCAGCACACCGACTCCCTCCAGGAAAAAAACAAAACAGGAGATGCCAAATCAAAAAACGTTCCTGGTAGGGTAACCCCGCCCTGGTGGGGCGGAGGTCGCTAGGTTCGTGGTGTAAGTGAGGAACCCTATGGGGGTCCGCCCCTCTGGTCCTGCTCCCATCGTTGAAAGTGTGTTGGAAACAAGCAAAAAAAACTCCCACTCCAGCGACATTTCGGAAATAAAACATGTAATTGGCGCACCAGTTGAAAAACCATAAAACACAATATGTGACTTATCAACAAACAAAAAATATGACTGACACTTGAATGTCGCCCCAAAAAAAACCAACGGGCTTGGGGAAATTACAAACACTAAACGTAAAAAATACATTGAACGACTCGCTGTAACTGGCGATCGGTGGCCGACGTCGACGGAGCTGCTCCCCACACCGCTTGGGCAATTAAAACAGAGTCCCAATACTCGCCAACCGAATCAGGATGTACACGAGGAACATACAAAAACGCTGCAAAGTCCTTGTCACATGGGTTTATTATTCTATTGGACATACGTACAGAAATGTTGGCTGTTCATTTTTGGTTCTTTCATGTGAAATAATTGAAATAGCTATTTCTGATGGTTTCCACCAATTTTGGCCCCCACAACACGAATTAAGTACGCTCCTTTTTTTTCAAATTATCTTTGATCATTGGTAGTGCCATTTAGTCGCCTTGATCCACGTGTTGAAATTCTTTCTAGTGTTATTATACAAATTGATGGTGATTTCAGACGAGTTTGCAGGTTGTTGACTCATAAAAAATCAATTTTAGGAGCTGAACATTTGGTAGAACCTCAATTTCCCACTCATTGGTCAAAATCGACTTCATATTCGGTCTTCTCGTCCCCAAAAACATGGAAAACGATACCTCAAAAGCTCATGTTACCAACATGTTACTAAAACCCAAGAAGTACCTATTTTTACACACATTTTCACTCATAACACCCCTGGATATATTCCGATCGAGCTGAAAAGTTTCTGGACACAACTAGGGCCTAAATGGAGCTTGTGTGCGAAAGAACGAATTTTTTAGACCAAAAATGAAGCCGGTACACGTGATACGGCGTACGGCGGACGGACATTGCATTTTGGTTTATTATTCTGTGCATGATTCACCTATGTAATCGCTCAACAAACAATTTTTATAACACCCCCTCAAAATTTTTTCTTTTACGTTTCAAGGTGCATAGATTCCAAAAACGCTGCAAAGTCCTTGTCACATGGGTTTATTATTCTATTGGACATACCTACAGAGATGTTGGCTGTTTATTTATTGTTTCTTTCATATAAAATAATTGAAATAGTGGTTTCCACCAATTTTGGCCCCCAAAACACGAATAAGGTCGCCCCCCCTTTTTTTTAAATAAATTATCTCTGATCATTGATAGTACCATTTAATCGTCTTGATCCACCTGTTGACACTTTTTCCATTGTGATTCTACAAATTGATGGTGGGCGTACGGTGGACGGCGGACGGACATTGCATTTTTGGAATCTACACACCTTGAAACGCAAAAGAAAAAAGTTTGAGGGGGTGTTATAAAAATTGTTTGCTGAGCGAATAGGTACATAGGTGTATTATTCACAGAATAATAAACCAAAACCAAAACGCTGCAAAGTCCTTGTCACATGGGTTTATTATTCTATTAGACACACCTACAGAAATGCTGGCTGTTCATTTATTGTTGCTTTCATGTAAAATAATTGAAATAGCTATTTCTGATGGTTTCCACCAATTTTGGCCACCAAAACTTAAATTAGGTGGTACGCTCCTTTTTTTTTAAATTATCGTTGATCATTGTTAGTGCCATTTAGTCGTCTTGATCCACGTTTTGACACTTTTCCTAGTGTTATTCTACAAATTGATGGTGATTTCAGACGATTTCGCAGGTTTTTGACTCACAAAAAATCAATTTTGGGAGCTGAACATCTGGTACAACCTCAATTTTCCACTCCTTGGTCAAAATCGACTTCATATTCGGTCTTCTCGTCAAAAAAAACATGGAAACCGATAGGTACCTCAAAAGCTCATGTTACCAACATGTTGCTAAAACGCAAAAAAGTACCTATTTTTACACACATTTTCACTCATAACACCCCTGGGTGTATTCCGATCGGGCTGAAAAGTTTCGGGTCACAACTAGGACCCAAATGGAGCTTGTGTGCGAAAGAACGACTTTCTTAGACTGAAAATGAAGCCTGTACACGTGATACGGCGGACGGCTTACGGCGGACGGACATTCCATTTTTGGAATCTACGCACCTTGAAACGGAAAAGAAAAAAGTTTGAGGGGGTGTTATAAAAATTTTGTGCTGAGCGATTACATAGGTGTATTATTCACAGAATAATAAACCAAAACGCTGCAAACTCCTTATCACATGGGTTTATTATTCTACTGGACATACCTACGGAAATGATGGCTGTTCATTTCTGTTTCTTTTGTAAGCCCCCGCCCGCAAGGGCCAGCGCCACCTCCCAGGTCCGGGCTTGCGAGGGGCTCTTTCCCCTCAGCCGGTCATCCCCTCTAGCGCCGTCTGACAAATAGCCACTGCGCAGCTATGAGTGGAGGGGAGTCCAGCCACCTCAGGACTCCCGGCTCCCCACTCTTGGCCAGTCGTCTTTCTGCCATTGAGTGAACTGTTTGTGACCGAAGTATTTTTGTCAAGCGGATGTTTGTGGGCTTCTATGCCAAGTCGGAACGAAGAAGTAACGTGTTACGAGTTCGGAAGTATAATCGGAGTGTTTGAGTTCTTCCCGAAAACTGACGCCAAACCAGTTTTCCATCCCCCCCCTGAGACAGAGACTCATTAATAACCAAATAGCAAGTCCTACCTTCGGGCGACCTCTGCAAACACCCCCCTTCGTAATTACATCGAAACGCGCAGTAACGCCATCGAGACGCCATCGTGGTAAACAGGTCAAACCTCTCAATAATTGTATATTTTCTCCTTGTTGTACATCTTCCGTACCTAGCATTAGCATTTCTTCATTTAATAATTCATGTATAATTCTCTTGTGTTTGTTACCCAAATGGTAACGGAGTCGTAATTTCGTAGTAACTAAGCTGAAGCATTTTCATATTATTATTTTTATCATTACTATCACTTACCTCTTGTATTCTGTTGTGTATATTTCATCGTAACGTTCCCGCCAGGCCTTCAGCACCTCTTTGCCGTAATTTGCGAACAGTTTGTAGAGTAACGCCTTTTGCCTTCAGCAACTATCTCAGTAATTATTAACTTAACGTAACGTCACTTGGCCCTCAGCACCACAAATTCGAGCACCTTCAGTGATCCCCATATTATCTTGTAGTAACGTTTCCCTTGTGTTATTTCTCAATATATTCATTTCGTAATTAACTTGTAACTCTGTGTACTTTTCGTTACCCCGATCTCATTCAACAAAGTGTGGTATCAGCGTATTTTGAAAGACCCCCGAAACGACCCTTCTGGTGCCTCCGTAACGTCAGGCCATCAGCCTTATCAAAGCCAGAAACGGTTATTTTCACCCAGAGGGGGCTTACAAAATTGGTGGCAGCGGGGTGGGATTATCGTGCGGTTTGCCCCACACGAACCCACAGTAACGGTAACGCAGAACCACAGTTGAGAGGGATCGGAGCGAAAAAGGTAGAACGATAAAAAATAGACCGAGTAACTAGGGAAAAGCCCCGAGTGCACGAAAAAAGTAAGGGTCTTCAACCCAAAAAAGCAACGAATTTCGAAACCCGTAAAGGTCACTATGGCTGAGAAACCGGAGAGCGTTCTCGGAATGTTGGGACAACTAGAGGTACTATTGAGATCGTTCAATGATCTCAATATGGAACGGGATCGTAACAGGGGCACGGAACCGGACGTTCCGCGTTCAATGTTTTTAGAGATAGAATCATGGGATCCCGACGAACCTGGGGCGATAACGGTGTCCGCGTTCTTCCACTTTTTTGAGGACGTAGCAAGAACGTTGACGCAACAGAAGAGAATGAGACTGTTACGCGCCAAAGTAAGGGGAACGGCGAAACAATTCCTCATTGATAACGCACAGCTAAGCGAAAGCGACACACCCTATGATGACGTAAAAAGAGCCATGCTAACATGGTTCGAAAGAGAGAACCCATCGAAAGCCGCGGCACTCTTGTGGTCGGTAAAAAAGAACACAAGCGAAACGCTTCGACAGTTTGCGGAACGAATACACCGACTAGCGCAATCTGCCGCGCACGAGGAGGGCACGGAGTTAACACGGGAACAAAAACGAAACTGGGTGAAACGGAGGGTGCTCAAGGCCTTTGTAGGCGGAGTACCCAAAGAGTTACGGTCGCACCTAATTAATAACATACCCGACACGATCGAGGAAGCACTGAAACGAGCTGAGGAGTTAGAAGAAACGATCGAAACGACTGAAGACACGGAGGCAAAATGGGAGCTGGCCGCAGTAACGGCGACAGAGGGAAGATGCTATGAGTGCGGGGTAACTGGACACTATGCAGCAAGGTGTCCACGTCGAAACGGCCGTAACACCCCCGTAACGACTATGGTGTTTGCGCGCCCCACCCCTCGCTACCCCTGCATGTTTTGTGCAGCAGCAACGCACTTCCCCGTAGACTGTCCACAAAACCCACAAAAAACCATCTTTTGTGATTACTGCGGAGTAAGGGAACACCTAGAAACGGACTGTCATAAAAAGAAGTTGTTGACACCAGTTTCCCATCCGTTCGGGAACAACCGAGTAACGCCATCAACGGAAATTGAACTGCGATCCCCGATGGGTCATTTACCCATCGTCGATTACCGTCTGCAGAAACCAATGAAAATCCCAGCCAGGCTGAACGGCGTAACGCGCGACTTGGTGCTGGACACGGGAGCAGCGGTATCGGTATTGACAACACCCATCCCCGGCACGCCTCTAAGGACAACCACTGCTGAGGCATGGGGCGCGGACGGCTATCCGTTGCGATTCCGCGGCGAACAGGAAGTGGTAGTGGAAATACCGGGAGCCACGGTACGACACACCTTCTTGGTGTTTGAGCGAGAAGGGACCGGGCTGGATTTATTTGGCCTCGACCTTATGAAAAAGATACCGCTCATTATACGCACGGATAGACACGAAGCCGTACTGCAACATGAAGGCACCAACCAATTTATTGCTGTCAATAGAATCACGACCGAAACTCACGAGAATGCAGCTGAAACACCCAACGAAAGCACGGCAACGCCCGACGTAACGCCAGGAAACCACGAAAGTGTAGTGGACAGTGCATTCTGTATTCTGAAAAGTGATCGCGGTAACAGTACCAACGAACGAACGAACGAAATAGTAACTTCTCCCAGTAATGCCATAGTAACTCCCCACAGTAATACCACAGTAACTCCTCCCAGTAATTCAATAGTAACTCTCCCCAGTAAGACACCAGTAACTCCCCACAGTAATGCCATAGTAACTCCTCCCAGTAACGCAATAGTAACTCCCCATAGTAATTCAATAGTAACTCTCCCCAGTAAGACACAAGTAACTCCCCACAGTAATTCAATAGTAACTCCCCCCAGTAACGCAATAGTAACTCCACACAGTAAGGCCATAGTAACTCCTCCCAGTAATTCAATAGTAACTCTCCCCAGTAAGACACAAGTAACTCCCCACAGTAATTCAATAGTAACTCCCCACAGTAATTCAATAGTAACTCCCCCCAGTAACGCAATAGTAACTCCCCATAGTAATGCAATAGTAACTCCCCCCAGTAACGAAGTAGTAACGCCACCCAAAATTGAACCAGAAATGGCCCCCCTAACCTTCACCACCTCTGACTTGACGCCACCGCCGGAAGTACTGACCACACCCGGAAACGGGCACGTCGCAGTGACCATCAACCTCGACGCACCGGAGCACGATGCGGCAAAGACACCCCCACCAAATGAGTCCGTTCCATCGCCATGCGCATCGCCCACATGGACGGATGACGATACCGACGACCGTGAGCTCACCCCTTCTGAAGGATGGCCACGGGTGCCGCCCGATATCGCCATGGCCTTGGAAGAGAAGACGGCTCACCTTCCCGATCCGGAACACCGCCGACTTCACGAGCTGCTGGAGCGATACCCGGACGTCTTCAGCCAGCCTGACAAGCAAGGGTGCAATTTGGAGGTTGCCCATGAAATTGAGACCGGCGATGCCGAGCCCATCCACCAGCGACCGTACCCAATTCCACACGCTCTAAGAGGGGAGGTAGAAACCCAGCTGTTGAACATGCTGGAGGACGGTATCATCGAGCCGTCTGAGAGCCCGTGGAGCGCCCCAGTAGTGATGGTGAAAAAGAAGACTCCCGAAGGTGAAGCCCAGAAATGGAGGTTCTGTACAGACTTCAGGGGGCTGAACAAGATTAGTAAAGCCGACGCATACCCCCTGCCGAATTTAACAGACACCCTGGCCATGCTGGGTCAATGCCGGTACTTCACCAAAATAGATCTGGTAGCTGGGTACCACCAGATACCCATCCATCCCCAGTCCATCGAAAAGACAGCCTTCTCCGTGATGGGACGGCACTTCCAATACGTGCGAATGGCGTTTGGGCTAAAAAACGCCCCAGCCACGTTTCAGAGAACCATGAACGACGCTCTGGACGGGCTGATCAACAAACACTGCCTCGTCTACTTGGACGATATTATCGTATTTTCCCCAACCATAGACCAACATCTTGACAGTCTGAAGAGGGTACTCGACCGACTAAAAGAGGTTAGACTGAGAGCAAACTTGGCGAAATGCGATTTTGTCCATACGGAAACTAGATACCTAGGACATCGCATCTCCCCACAAGGAATCAGCACCGAACCCGAGAAGACGCAAGCCGTGAGAGACTTTCCCCGACCAACGACCGTGAAGCAGATCCAATCCTTCATTGGGCTCGCCGGATTTTACCGACGCTTCGTGCCTAGGTTCTCCGAAATCGCGGCCCCCCTGACTGCCCTTTTACGAAAAGGAGTAGAATTTGAATGGACTGCCACGCAAGAGGAGGCCTTCAACACCCTCAAACAAGCCCTCCTAACTGAGCCCGTACTGGCATACCCAGACATGACGAAAACATTTGTCCTAGCCACAGACGCCTCACAATTGGCACTGGGTGCGGTGCTCTCTCAGGAAATCGAAGGACAACAACGGCCCCTCGCCTATGCCAGTCGGAAATTAAATCCCGCCGAAACTTGATATTCAACCACCGAGCCCAGGGCAGATGACCCACCACCGACGCGACCCCCTCAGTCCGTCCCCTCAGCACAAGACGAGGAGGACGCCTGGAGTACCGATGATGACGAAGAGCCGCTGGTGACTCAGCATGTCGAGACGCCCGCGCCTCCTGAACCAGATCCCCCCGACGAAAGCGAACCCTCGGTTCCCTACAGCCTCCGCCCACGCCCTCCCCGCGATTATAGAAAAATGCATCGGAGGGGTTTCGTTGCGAGGGTTAGATCGTGCACGGGGGTTAGCCGTAGAAGATGATGAAAAAAAAAAAAAAAAAATCTATGTTGAAAAATAAATGTTTACTCTCTTCGAAAAAACACCTTGTATGTACCGACTAAGATTTCCGAAGCCTAGGTACGGAAGATTAGGTAGTTAGTGTCGCATGTTCATTTCACCAAAAGTAGGCCCCTAGTTCAGACCTGAATAATCACGACAAACCTTTAAACCAACAGATGGCGCTGCGTAGGTCGCCCCACCAAGAGGACCGGGTAACGGAGGAAGAGCACATCTGCCCCTATGTATTGCGGATCAGGAGCCGATACACCGAGGCCACCGCTGCACTGTTGCAGCAGGCAGCCACGCCTGGGAGTGCGGGACCTCGGCGACCAGAACAAAAAGCAGTAGTCCTGCTCGAGGGGATGGCGGAACTGTTGTATGGTGCCGAGCGGGCATCCACCCTGCCCTTCCGCCGGATAATCTGCGACGGAGCCATGCAACTAGCCGAACAATTGGCAGACGTTTTGCCCGAGCTGCTACGGCTACGCCTGACCAATGAGAGCCTGGTCCAGCAGCGCGATCAGTTCCGCCAGTTGACAACCAAATTGGAAATCGAGTGCGACCAGATGAGGGAGCAACTGGACCAGCTGCAGGCGTCCCGAATGGAAGAACAATTGAGATCCAGGGTGCGGGTCCGGCTGAGCGAGTCCGTTAGTCCTGAAAAGACTCAGCGAAAGGCCCCCACTCCGCCTTGCTCCGCCAGCGGTCCGTCCGCCATCAACCTTTCCAGTGACTCCGAGTCCGATTTGGAAATGGAGTCGGACGTGCAGCCCCCGCACTTACCTGCCGCTCCAGTGGTCTCGCCCATTCGAATCATCTCCGACCATTCAACAACTCGGACCCGCAGGATTACCCAAACACGAACCACTCTTGAAATCCAGACGGCGCAGACCACCGAAAACCCCGACGTCGCATCAACCCCTTCGAAACCCGCACGGACCTGTCCAGTCTGCCGGCACCCCACCAGAAAGATCTTGCACTTTAGATGCTCATCCTGTAAGGAATTCTGGGCCAGACTCATAAAAAAGCACCGGGCCGGACAACTCCGCACGTCGTGCAACGGCCAACACCCGGAAGACGACCCCGGTTGTATTCATTGCCGCCGACGTCGATATGAACTTAACTTAACCATGACGTACCCTCACAAGAGTCTGCCCATTCCGAGTCTCTTCGGGTGGACCCCCGCCGCCGAGGACGACGGCTTCCAGGAGGGGGAGGGGTGTAAGCCCCCGCCCGCAAGGGCCAGCGCCACCTCCCAGGTCCGGGCTTGCGAGGGGCTCTTTCCCCTCAGCCGGTCATCCCCTCTAGCGCCGTCTGACAAATAGCCACTGCGCAGCTATGAGTGGAGGGGAGTCCAGCCACCTCAGGACTCCCGGCTCCCCACTCTTGGCCAGTCGTCTTTCTGCCATTGAGTGAACTGTTTGTGACCGAAGTATTTTTGTCAAGCGGATGTTTGTGGGCTTCTATGCCAAGTCGGAACGAAGAAGTAACGTGTTACGAGTTCGGAAGTATAATCGGAGTGTTTGAGTTCTTCCCGAAAACTGACGCCAAACCAGTTTTCCATCCCCCCCCTGAGACAGAGACTCATTAATAACCAAATAGCAAGTCCTACCTTCGGGCGACCTCTGCAAACACCCCCCCTTCGTAATTACATCGAAACGCGCAGTAACGCCATCGAGACGCCATCGTGGTAAACAGGTCAAACCTCTCAATAATTGTATATTTTCTCCTTGTTGTACATCTTCCGTACCTAGCATTAGCATTTCTTCATTTAATAATTCATGTATAATTCTCTTGTGTTTGTTACCCAAATGGTAACGGAGTCGTAATTTCGTAGTAACTAAGCTGAAGCATTTACATATTATTATTTTTATCATTACTATCACTTACCTCTTGTATTCTGTTGTGTATATTTCATCGTAACGTTCCCGCCAGGCCTTCAGCACCGCTTTGCCGTAATTTGCGAACAGTTTGTAGAGTAACGCCTTTTGCCTTCAGCAACTATCTCAGTAATTATTAACTTAACGTAACGTCACTTGGCCCTCAGCACCACAAATTCGAGCACCTTCAGTGATCCCCATATTATCTTGTAGTAACGTTTCCCTTGTGTTATTTCTCAATATATTCATTTCGTAATTAACTTGTAACTCTGTGTACTTTTCGTTACCCCGATCTCATTCAACAAAGTGTGGTATCAGCGTATTTTGAAAGACCCCCGAAACGACCCTTCTGGTGCCTCCGTAACGTCAGGCCATCAGACTGATCAAAGCCAGAAACGGTTATTTTCACCCAGAGGGGGCTTACACTTTCATGTGAAATAATTGAAATAGCCGAAACTGTGTGCGGAAGAGCGACGATTTTAGACCAAAATTTAACGTAAATTTAAGGCTGAAACTTACAACCTCAATTTTCCACTCTTAAGGCAAAATCGACTTCATATTCGGTCTTCTCATGCCAAAACATGGAAAAACGATACCTCAAAAGCTCATGTTACTAAAATGTTACTAAAACTCAAGAAGTACCTACCTATTTTTATACCCATTTTCACTCAAAACACCCCTGGGCATAGGCGCGATCGGGCTGCAAAGTTTCGGGACACAACTAGGGCCCAAATGGAGCATGTGTGCGAAAGAACGAATTTTTTGGACCGAAAATGAAGCCGGTATGCATGATACGGTGGACGGATATTGCATTTTTGGATTCTACTCACCTTCAAACTTGAAAGAAAAAATGTTGAGGGGTGTTATAAAAATTTGTTGCTGAGCGATTACATAGGTGTATTGTTCAAGAACAATATACCAAAATGAGTATAAAAATAGGTATTTTTGTGTTTTAGTAACGTGAGTTTTTGAGGTGTCTTTTTCCATGTTTTTAAGGACGAGGAGACCGAATATGAAGTCAATTTTGACCAAAGAGTGGAAAAATTGAGGTTCTAACGAAGTTCTTAGCCTTAAATTTACGTTAAAGTTTGGCCTAAAATTGTAGTTCTTCCTCACACAGTCCCCAGTTGGGAACACATTTGCGTCCTAGTTGTGCTCCGAAGCTCGGCAGCCCGATCGGAATACACCCAGGGGTGTTATGAGTGATAAATGGATGTAGAAATAGGGTTTTTCCAGGGTTTCTGAGGTCTTAGTGAACATGAGCTTGTGATGTATCGTTTTCCATGTTTTTTAGGACCGGGAGACCGAGTATGAAGTTGGTTTTGACCAAAGAGTGAAGAATTGAGGTTTTAACGAAGGTTCACCTCTCAAAATTCATTTTTTATGAGTCAAAAACCTGGGAAATTGTCTGAAATTACCATAACTTGTATAATAACACAGGAAGTGGTATCAACAGGTGTATCAAGACAATTAAATGGCACTAGCAATGATCAGTGATCATTATTTTGTCGAAAATAGGAGCCCAATTCGTGTTTGCGCTTGGTTGGGGGGGGGGGGGGGGGGGTCAATATTGGTGGAAACTATCAAAAACAGCTATTTCGGTTATTGTACATGAAAGAAACAATAAATGAACAGCTAACATTTCTCTAGTTAAGTCCAATAGAATAATAAACTCATGTGACAAGGACTTTGCAGCGTTTTTTTAATTTTCGAAAATACCTACATACCTACCTAAACGGTATTGAGCAATGTCTTTTTCTTGATATATGACATCCGATGTCCACAAAGCATCATCAACTTCAACCTGCATGTAGAATAAGAAACTCCTTTAATGTTAGTCACAACGTCCTCGTCTACAGTTCTAGTGGTCCTTCTTTTCATGTCAGGAAAGTGGTGATGCTTGAGAAGCATTTTTGTTACGAAATCTTCGACTAATTTCAAGAGGAGCACGTTAAAAATCGCAGAGAAAATGTGGCAGGGGTACAAGTTGTGTGTAGACCAATAAGGGTGACTTTTGGGGTCTCCCACCTGTTATTACTCCTCCGCCGATTTAGTTAGACATATATGCCTCAGATGCCCCATTTTGGTTGAAGGATGGAGTAACTGGACCCTAAAAACTTTAAGAGCTAGAAACGACTGGAATGCTTGAATTAGTTGTCATAGTAGGTATAAATCTACAAGCCATACTAGCTGACAAAAAATACATGGTGATGGCAATCAGAATCCAGTTTCAAGGATGGTAATGGGCAGTACCAGTGCATGGGCTCTGAAAACGGTGGGGCACCAAATCAGAATTCAAAACTCATAAGGGTTGAATTAATCTAAACTATGGTTTGGCTTTGGGTCAACATGAGTCAGCTTCCTGGTCCCCTGAATAATAGGTACCCAATGCCAGATCGAGCTGAGGGCGGGAATCTGCCACAAGTTCAGCTTGAGCAAGCGAGATCCCTTTCCTGTGGTGGTTTTCTTAGTGGAAAATTGTCACCACTACATGCTCCCCCTTTAAAAAAAAAAGTAAAAAATTTGGCAGCCAAATTTTAGCAAGATCAAATACGGAAGAAGTGCAAATGGTAGAGAGGTACTTGTCGATGTACTTGAACTTTTTCAACTCTCTCCATATAATTATAAGATATATATAATTAAATTGTTTTATTTTCCGATGACCCCCACCCCCCTCCTCATTTCCCTAATCTCACCTTCGTTTTATCATTAGCTTTGTTCGCATTGGCTTTTTCTGACAGTTAGCTGACTCCCTGAAAACCATTAGTAACCATCCATCATCCACACTGTCTTGATAAGCGTTTGGGAAGGGATAGTGGTTGGGAATGGAGAAGGCAGGGTGTTCTTTAAAAAACACGTTAAATATACAACCTTGACGAATGGAGAAGGCAGGGTTTTCTTTAAATAACACGTTAAATATAAAATCTTGCCGAAAATTGGGAGTATATTCAAACGAAATTAACGAAAAAGCACATGTCTCAAAACATAATAGATTAGCAGTATTTTAACAGCCAGACAAACGGGAAAGGCCTAGCACACCGGAGGAATTATTGACATGAAGTCATAACTGAAGGCTCTCCATACAGGAATAGTTCTGCCAACCGTTCCCATCATACTCCCACATAATTTTTATGAAGATAAAAATTCAAACAAATAGGCTGTTGTCACCTACATATCCAAAGCATTATTGACAGTGAGATGACAATGTCATTTTAAAACTATAAAAGGTTTTTTTTTCTAAGTAAATAAAATTATACGTCTTTAAGGATACTCAATAACAATTTTAGAGATCATAAACCTAAAAAACTCAATACAAGAAAACAAGGTACGTTGAAATTGATATACAATACATAGGTAAGATCCAAATTGGAACAAAACTTCGTGAATGCAACATAGGTAGGTAGATATTTACAAAAAAAAAACACTTTAAGATAAAACATCAAAAAATTATATAGTGAAAGCATTATATAGGTACTATCACAGATCCAACTTTTTAGGAGGATCAATCACTCTCCCATCACGGGTCCTCTTGTGAATAGGAATAGACTCATCTTCTGAAACTTCCATAGGTAAAGTCAGAAGCATTGCCATGGGTAAGAAAGGGCTCAAAGTCGTCAGGCTGATCATGCATATAGGTTGAGTAGTTTTCCTCAGGTTGAACCATGAAGACTTCCAAAGGATGAATTCGTTGAATGGCTCCTTTAAAGTTCCGTTGGAAGTCGTCAAATGTAGCACTATTACTTTCTCATCGCGGCCCACTACCAGTTTTTCAACTACTGCCAGTGGCCAGTCCAGTCTTTTAGCATTATCGGATCCAATAAGTACCTACTACTTCACTGACAGTAGCTTCTTGAGTAGACTTTTGATGAGACTGAACCCGAGTACTCGGAAGGGAAACATTGTCTGAGTTGATCACGTAGACTCTGTCGGTATCCTAGCCTCTTCTCTAGACTCTTTTCCTCAAACTATCACATTCAGGGACATATACCCCCTGAAGGTCCTGTCACAGTTGCCAAATGTTCGATCTGTACCTGTGGTTTAAAGAACAACATGTTAAATATAAAATCTTGCCAAAAATTGGATATATATTCAAACGAAATTAATGAACACATGTCTCAAAACACAATGTAGGTCAGCAGCACTTTTTTCCAACCATACAAACGGGAGAGCACACCAGAGGAATTCTGTCAACCTTCCCAACACAGGGCATAGCCAGTTTCTCCTCTGCCCTAGGTACCTTCCATAGAATACTGATGCTACCTCCATGGAATAAAGGGAGAAGGAAAGCTCAGTCAGTGTTATAGCCTGTGCTCGAAATTTACCTTCATCCCACAAACACCATCTGTTGTGGTTAAGCCGAACTAACATAGTTCCATGAAATGACGTTATCCCTATCTGTTAGCAGGCGTACAAATTTTTCATCTTCTATTTTTGTTCCTAACCTAAATTTCTTTGTTTTTGTTGGGTTGCTGTTGTTTGTTAGTTATTGTTGTTGTTGAGGGCAAGCACTCAACGATACATATTGTATTGCATACATAACTACCAAAAAAGAGAGGAGAATGAGAAGAAAAAGAAGGAGAACACTAACGCTGGAAACAAACATCTGGTTGGCAAGATCAAAGACAAAAATAATGACAGAGGCCAAACGCCTAGGAATACTGATACTAGGATATCGATATCTGTCGTGAGTCCCTCCCGGGAACACTCCACTACAACCTTAAAGCTCTCACCAATATTCCGATGTAGAAATTACCTTCCGTCAATAAACATCTGAGTGGGGAGACAGGCGACAGAATCCGGGGGACACAACCTGGTGCCCCACTACCAGCTCCCAGCAGGGAGCTGGAGGGAGAGGACTTCAAGTCCTATATAATCCCGGATCCTGGAGCTTTAGCTTCATTCGACACTTCCTCTAACCAGCTCTCTCTTCTCTCTCTACCTTCCTCCTCCCAGATGCCTGGTGGTATCCGCCGCTCTGGGAATTCACCTCCTACCTTCTCCTCTTGTCTACATCGGTGGATTACCGCCGCCTAGACAAGCACCTTCCTTCTTTCACCCACATCGGTGGATTACCGCCGCCTGGGTGAATTTCCTTCCTCTCGCCTACATCGGTGGATTACCGCCGCCTAGACGAGATTCCTCCCTTCACTCACATCGGTGGATTACCGCCGCCTGGGTGAATTTCCTTCCTCTCACCTACATCGGTGGATTACCGCCGCCTAGGTGAAATTCCCCTCGCTCTCTTCTATCCACTCCTTCACGCCACCGTGATGATAAATTTAAATTCATCACAGTGGTGAACCCGACGTTCATCCAACCTTCTACCCTTCCTCCCTTCTTACCACCTCATGTGTCGCCCCCAGTCTAGTTCGGTGTCCCGCATTTTAAATTCACATTTAAAATAGTCAGTTTAAATTCGCAATTTTTGGCCCACCCGCATCCGCTCACACAACCCTCAACGCTCCGCTGCAACCACCTCCGCCGCCGCAAATTGCGAATTTTGAAAAATTCAAAACCTCAACAAATTTGAATTTTGTTCCCAGGCACCTCAACTATGGACCCGAACTCGCCGTCACCGCCGCTCCTCCGGCCGTCCCTGCTGCAGCCGCCGACCGCTGCGACATCTGACGCAACCGACAACCCCTTCACCAGCCTCTCACCACCCAGCTCCACCGCATCCGCCGCCGCCGCTGCCGCCGCCGCTGCAGCTGCCGCACACGCCGCCGCCGACGTCACGACGGCCTCTGCGTCGTTCCCGCTGTCGCTGCCCCCCTTCTACACGCACGACCCCGCACTCTGGTTCTTCCAGGTCGACGCTGCGTTTTCTGCCGCCAACATCCGCAGCCAGCGTACCCGCTACTCACGCATCATCTCCCTGTTACCATATGAGATCCTCCTGCAGACATCTGACATCTCCCCCGACGCCACGGCCGCCTACGACGACCTCCGCAGCCGCCTCATCAACTTATACCAGCCCTCCAAGATCGCACGTGTCGCAGCGCTGTCCCAGCCCCAACATCTCGGCGATTTGAAACCTTCCCACCTGTACCGTCGCCTACGTCATCAACTACACGACGTCGTGACGGCCGACATCGCTCGGACGTTCTGGCTGCGAGCCCTCCCCCACCCCATCCAGATGGCGCTCGCCAGCCACCTCGACGGACCGGACGAGCCGCTTCTCCGTCTGGCCGACACGGTCTACGACCTCGCCGCGGCCGCCAGCGTCACGGAGGTCGCCGCACCCCGCTTCCCCACCCCCCGCAGGGACCGATCGCCGTCTGAAGAGCGCCGCCGGCCCCCCTCCCTCCACCGGCGCCGCTCCCTCTCCGTCGATCGCCGGCCGACCCCCTCCTCCGACCACCGACGCCAGCGCTCGGCCGACCGCCGCACCGTCTCCCCCTCCCAGCAACAGAGAGGGAGGTCCCCAAAAACGGCGCCCCACTCCAACTCCACGCGCCCCACCAGGACCTACCTCCCGGCGGACCCCCCCCACCGATGTTTCTACCATGTGAACTTCGGTGGGGAGGCCCGCAAATGCCAGCCCCCCTGCTCCTACTCCTCCAAGCAGGGAAACGCGGACGCCCGCCGGTAAATCCGGCGGGCCCCCCTCCTCGCCAACACGGGGGGGACCACCACCAACCCCTCCCCGCCCGCATTCACACCACCTCCACCTCGCCTCGCTACCCCTCCTACGCCGCCGCCACGGCTGCCAACCTCCCGACCGCATCTGACGGCGCCACTAAACACCCCACCTCTCCATCAACTGCTCCCCCACCCCGAGTCAGCCCCCCCCAAGCCCGCCTCCAGGGCTGCCAACCTTCCGGCCGCCGCTGGCGCCGCCGCTCCCGTTCCCCCACCCCGGAACGGCCCCTCCAAGCCCGCCTCCAGGGCAGCCAACCCTCCGGCCGCCGCCTGCGCCGCCACTCCCGTTCCCCCACCCCGGAACGGCCCCTCCAAGCCCGCCTCCAGGGCAGCCAACCCTCCGGCCGCCACCAGCGCCGCCGCTACCGTTCCCCCACCCCGGAACGGCCCCTCCAAGCCCGCCTCCAGGGCAGCCAACCCTCCGGCCGCCACTAGCGCCGCCGCTACCGTTCCCCCACCACGGAACGGCCCCTCCAACCCCGCCCCCAAAACAACCACCCCTCCGGCCGCCACTCGCGCCGCCACTACCGTTCCCCCTCCCCGGAACGGCAAAAAATCACCCCGCGTCTCCTTCGCGGGGGAACAACCACCACCATCGCACCCGCCCATCACCTCGGACGAACCGAGCCCCCCCCCTCCGACGGACTCCAACACCTCGCCAATTTTACCTCACTCCGCCCCAGCTCATCAACGCCTGTTCCTGAAGTGTTCAAAGACGCACGTCCCCTTCCTCGTTGACACAGGGGCGGCGCTCTCTATCTTCCCCAATAACATACTCCGGCGACAGGCGCGTTGTTACCGGCAACTCCTCTACGCCGCCAACGGTACTACCATCCCCTCGTACGGGACGTACCGCTCATCAATTCATATGAGCGGGCTCGCGTACGAGTGGGAATTCACCGTGGCGGACGTAGAGAAAGCTATCCTGGGGGCCGATTTCCTCGCATATTTCGGCCTCCAGGTAGACGTCCGTAACGCGCGCCTGCTCGACCCCTCCACCCAGAAACCCATCCCCGGGTTCATACATGCGGTGGACCGACCCCCCTCCAAGTTTGAACAACTCCTCCTCAACTACAAACCCCAGCGCCGCCCCTCAGCCCACATCTC
The DNA here is from genome assembly GCA_954871275.1 of Leptopterna dolabrata. Classification (NCBI taxonomy): domain Eukaryota; kingdom Metazoa; phylum Arthropoda; class Insecta; order Hemiptera; family Miridae; genus Leptopterna; species Leptopterna dolabrata. The sequence goes on along the minus strand of OX940974.1, from coordinate 92,489,760 downwards.
ACAGACCCAACACTTCATCGAAACCTCTGGCCCCCCAATATCCGCGAAAGCCCGACGCCTCCACCCCCTCCAACTCTCACAGGCCCGCAAACATTTCGACCTCCTCATCAAAGACGGCATTATCCGTCCCTCCAAATCCCCGTGGGCTTCTCCACTACATATTGTGCAGAAGCCTAACGGGGATATCCGCCCATGCGGCGACTACCGCCGCCTCAATGCCCGTACAACCCCAGACCTTTACAACGTCCCGCACCTCAGGGATTTCTCCTCCCACCTGCACAACACCACCATCTTTTCTACACTCGACATCTCCCGTGCCTTCCATCACATTCACATCTACCCCCCTGACGTTCCTAAAACAGCTATCATCACCCCTTTCGGCCTGTTCGAGTATATCAAAATGGGTTTCGGCCTCCGTAACGCTGCCCAAACATGGCAGCGTTACATGGACAACATACTACGAGGCCTACCCTTCGTCTTCTGTTTTTTGGACGACGTACTGATCGCTTCCCGAGACCCAACCGAACACCTCGCACACCTGACACAAGTACTTGACATCTTCGCGGCCGAGGGCCTCACCATTAACACCCCAAAGTGCGTCCTCGCCCAGCCCTCCGTCCGCTGCCTCGGCCACCAGGTTTCGTCCGAAGGAATAAAACCCCTACCAGACAAGGTTCACACCCTCACCGATTTCCCACGTCCCAACACTGTCTCAGAACTCCGCCGTTTCCTGGGTATGCTGAACTTTTACCGTAGACACATCAAACACGCGGCACAACACCAACAACCACTCATACACGCTATCCCACAACCGGCTAAAAAAAACGATAAACGCCCCATTTCATGGACCCCCGCCCTCACTGCCGCCTTCCAACAATGCAAACAGGACCTAGTTGACGCCGCTCTATTGGCCCATCCCGATCCCCACGCCCCCCTCTCCATCACCACAGATGCGTCCGACTGGGCCATCGGGGCAGTACTCCACCAACACACCGGCGCCACCCCCCAACCTCTCGGCTTTTTCTCCAAAACTCTGTCCCCCACACAAAAAAATTACTCCACCTTTGACAGAGAACTCCTCGCCATCCACGAAGCCATCAAACACTTTCGTGACTTCGTGGAGGGCAGGCAGTTCTCTGTCATAACCGACCACAAGCCCCTCACCCACGCCCTCCTCCAAAATCGAAAATCAGCCTCCCCCCGTCGCCTCCGGCAACTCGAATTTATCGGACAATTCACGTCCGATATTCGTTATTTGCCGGGGGCCGACAACTGCGTTGCCGACGCCCTCTCCCGCCCCACCCCTGCGCCGGTGGCGGAGCTACTGCCCTTCCCTTCCCCGCAAACCCTCAAAAACCATCAAACTCCTACCTCCGATCCCGCTCTTTCCCATCTCATCTCCGCCTCAAAATTGGAACAGCTGCCTCCCCTAAACCTCTGGTGCGACGTATCGGCCGACACACCGCGCCCGTACGTCCCACCGGAGCTGAGGAGGCAGTTGTTCCTACACTACCACTCCCTCCATCATCCCGGCATCCGGGCGAGCCGGGACCTCATCAAAACGCGGTACTTCTGGCCCCATATGAACACGGATATACGTACCTGGGTTCTAGGGTGCCAGAAGTGCCAGCAATTCAAGGTCTCGGCTCACCCCCATGTACCTCCTCAACCTATCCCCGATTCTCTCCCGTGGGAACACGTCCACATGGATCTGGTCGGCCCTCTTCCCCCCTCCGAGGGGAAGAGGTATTGCCTCACCATGATCGACCGTGCGACAAATTGGGTAGAGTGTATCCCACTCGCCCACATTACCGCGGACGCCGTCGCCGCGGCCTTCCTCACTCAATGGATCAGCCGCTACGGTTGTCCGCGGACACTCACGGTCGATCAGGGGAGGCAATTTGAATCAGCCCACTTTGCCGACCTCCTCCGTTCCCTCGGGATTCAGAAAATCCGCACCACTCCCTATCACCCCCAATCCAACGGGAAAATAGAGCGGTGGCACTCGGTCCTCAAGCAAGCCATCTCCACATCAGCCACTTCCCCTTCATGGACCAAAACCCTCCCCTACGTTCTACTTAGCCTCCGCACTTCCGCCCGTCCTTCAGACAACACAAGTCCCGCACAACACGCATTTAGAGACCCCATTCGGTTGCCGGCCGACATTTTCCCTCCACACAACACCCCGTCCATTAACAGGGAACCGTTACACACCTCAACACCGACAAACGACACCACTTACCCAAAACGCTTTTACACTTCCACGCATATGTACTTGAAAGAGCCCGGCATGCATAAAACCTTTCAGCCCCTTTATGCCGGGCCCTTTCAAGTCATCCGCACAACACCGACCACCGCGACCCTGCTAATGGACGGGAAACCCCACACCGTCCCTTTCGCCCGCTGCAAGCCCGCCCCTGTTCTCCCTCAACCTACATCCACTATCAGTCTCCCGCCGTCTGTTTGCAATGCAACACCTCTCTCCTCCGAATCTGTCTCCCCCGTCGCCGTTTCCGGATTTCGATTCGGATCCGGAAATGGCGGCGATACTCCGGGACGTGTACGTCCCGGACCCGCTCTCCCCCCTACCCCCTTCGCCCGGACCTACTGCATCGCTTCAGTTTTTCCCGCGAAGGATTTCCGGACTTCCTCCCCGGCCCCGGCGGTGGAAGTACCCCCAGTGGCGCATACTGCGCGAATTTCGCGCAGCAAAAGCCACCGGGGTACATCCCCCCTACGTCCCGTCCGACCCCCTTATCGATCCACTCCTCCACCAACTTCATTTAACCATGCTTATGCCACCCCCACCACCCCTTCCGAGCATCAAAACCCCCGTCCTCAACGAACCCCCGCCCCCCAAATTTCAACAACCCCCGCCCCCCAAATTTCAACAACCCCCGCCCCCCAAATTTCAGCCCCCTCTCACTCCCCCATTTTTCTCCATTTTCGACCCCCCAATTTTGAATTCAACCCCACAAACACCCCAGCCCACCAAACCTACAACACCCCCTCTTCCCCCACCGCCGCCGGGGATATCCGTAATAGCCTCCGCCGGGACGAAAAGGTCCGGGCGCCGCAACAGACGACGGGAGCGCCCCTCGCCCCGCGTCCCGGCGGCCAAGTCCCCCGCCCCGCTCTGAGAAATCACGGCGGGGCCTTGAGATTTCGGGACAGTGTTTGTGTTCCATTATCCCACAGACACTGTACCGAACCTCACAGCCCCGCCGTGGCCACTTCGTCGCAGCGGGCATCATCAACACCCACCCACACAATACACCCACCTTTTTACAACACACACACACTCAACACACTAAACCACACACAGCCCACACCCAGGGAACGGCGGATCTCGCAACCCCGCTCAATTTTGTCTCCCCTGACACCATACCAGAAATTTGTACATACCTGTAAATACCTGTCCATACGTACCTGTAAATACTTGTAAATATCTAATGTAAATACCTAACATACTATCCTCATCATCATCGAACTCACCACCTTGTAAATATTGTCACCTCATCAAATTTTTCATCACACCCTCTTTGTACATATGCTGCCCACCATCGCCTGACACCTACTTACGTCTACTTATGTCTTACACCTACTTATGTCTTACATCTACTAACATCTACTTACATCTACTTAGCTACTTAAGTCTCCTTATGCCTACTTTTGTCTACTTAGCTCTACTTATGTCTACTTATGTCAACTTATGCCTACTTATTCTACTAATTGTATGTCACCCTAGCTTTAAGACACCTCCAGTCACTCTTCCGCCTTCAGCACTACCATTGTTTGTTTCAGCCTTCAGCTCCTGTATCCTTGCGCCTTCAGCTCCCCTTTTTGTTTCCGCAGCCCTCAGCCACTGTCAACTTGAGCCTTCAGCTACCTCAATCATTGGTTCGAACTGGGGGGACCTCTGTCGTGAGTCCCTCCCGGGAACACTCCACTACAACCTTAAAGCTCTCACCAATATTCCGATGTAGAAATTACCTTCCGTCAATAAACATCTGAGTGGGGAGACAGGCGACAGAATCCGGGGGACACAACCTGGTGCCCCACTACCAGCTCCCAGCAGGGAGCTGGAGGGAGAGGACTTCAAGTCCTATATAATCCCGGATCCTGGAGCTTTAGCTTCATTCGACACTTCCTCTAACCAGCTCTCTCTTCTCTCTCTACCTTCCTCCTCCCAGATGCCTGGTGGTATCCGCCGCTCTGGGAATTCACCTCCTACCTTCTCCTCTTGTCTACATCGGTGGATTACCGCCGCCTAGACAAGCACCTTCCTTCTTTCACCCACATCGGTGGATTACCGCCGCCTGGGTGAATTTCCTTCCTCTCGCCTACATCGGTGGATTACCGCCGCCTAGACGAGATTCCTCCCTTCACTCACATCGGTGGATTACCGCCGCCTGGGTGAATTTCCTTCCTCTCACCTACATCGGTGGATTACCGCCGCCTAGGTGAAATTCCCCTCGCTCTCTTCTATCCACTCCTTCACGCCACCGTGATGATAAATTTAAATTCATCACAATATCGATATTATCGAAACATCGATATTTTCCTTCCGATATTTTACTATCGATATTTTCTTTTCGATAATATCGGAATATCGATATTTACCTCCAATATTATTGGTTGAAGAGTGGGATTGGTTTTAAACTTGTGAAGACGTAAGGAATGAACCCAAATGTGAAGATATTTCATTTTCACAACATGTAGGTAGGTACAACGTACAAAACAAACTGAATATTATTTGAACAAAACTTCAAAACTACTTTATTTTCATAGATTATATGTACTAGGTAAAAAAAATTGAGTAGGTACCTACCACAATTTGAACAAAATTCGAAATTATTTTATTTTATTTTATGTATATGTATAGGTAAAAAACAAATTGAATACAGTTTGAACAAAGCCCACAAATAACTTCAAAAAGAAAGAAAAAATTGTATAAAAGTTAAAAAAGAATTCTTCCCCCTGTGAAGGAAGGAACAGAGGTTTATACATTGTCTCACCAGTAAGTCTGTTTCTGCTTGGTTTCTCTGTTTACTGACTTCGGCTTACCAAATGTCAACCTAATTTTAATATAACAATGTGTGGCTTACGTTTTTTATATTATTTAATTTGGTATTTCTATTTTTTTCGATGATGTCGATATTTTTCATTTGATATTATATCGATACCGATTTTTTCATTTGATATATCAGTTGATGTCAATATCGATATTTTCTTTCGATATCCCATGGAAAGCCATCACCATCTCAAGCTTTGTGGGAACCTGCACTCTCGCGACAAATAATTATACTTACTACCATAATTCACCTCAACCCACGAGTGCACGAGTGCACGGAGCACTCGTCAAAGTCATCACTCATCTGGCTGCCCACTGCCCAGTGAGCCTTCCTTCTCCCTTTATTCCATGCTACCTTCTTTGTATAGGTCGACCGGAGAAAGTTCACGTTCTTCCTGGCGCCCTCTATGCTAGGGATGTCCATCGATGGTCGATCTCGATACTATCGAAACATCGATGTTTCGGCTTCGATGGTCGATGGTTTTACATCGATGGTTGCCCTCCGATACTATCGATCATCGATGGTGAGTTCCATACAGGAACCGGGTGGCATAAGACTGGAGGATTGGTAAGTGCATGCTTCACTGCCAAAAATGCTTCGTCACAATCAGGTGTCCACACAAAGTCCCGTGACTCGTCCTGTAGATGGTACATTGGGCCAGCCAGCTGTGCAAAATCCTTGATAAATGGCCGGTAATAGGAGCAAAAACTTATGAACGACTTTGCCTCTCTTGAAGTTCTCGGTATGGGCCAATCACGTACTGCCTTGATCTTGTCTGGGTCCGGGGAAACCCCTCTCCCTGAAATTAGGTGTCCCAGGTATCGTACTTCCCTCCTGAACAAATCACACTTCTTCGGGTTGAGCTTTATCCCGGACCGCCGGAGTACCATCAGCACTTCTCGCAACTCTTGCACATGCTGTTGGAATGAAGGGGACTGTATCAGGACATCATCCAGATATACCCTTACCTTTCCTTTCCGGATCTGGTCCCTGAACAGCTGACCCATAGCCCGCTGGAAGGTAGCTGGGGCATTACACAAGCCAAATGGCATCACCCTGAATTGCCACAAACCAGATGGGGTACAAAAAGCAGTTTTTTCCTTGGCTGCATCCGCCAAGGGAATCTGCCAGTACCCGTTCTGAAGGTCCAGTGTCGAATACCATGAACTACCAGCCAGGGAGCCAATGATTTCATCGATTTTGGGGAGGGGGTAGGAGTCCTTCCTGGTGATATCATTCAGCCGGCGGAAATCTACGCAGAAGCGAGTTGAGCCATCTTTTTTCCTTACCAACACAATGGGACTGGCCCAGGCGCTTGAGGAAGGTTCAATGACCCCCATGGATTCCATCTGACCAATTAACTCGTCAACCTCAGCAAGGCGATGAGTTGGGAGAAGTCTAGGGGCTTGACGGATTGGTGCACTGGATCCTATATCGATATCGTGGGAAACACCAGAAAATCGGCCCATCTCTTGCTTATTACTAGCAAATACATCAGAAAATTCGTTAAGTAAATCTGTCATAACCTGGAGCTCCGCCGATGCAACTCTTCCTGCAAAACTGTCCAGCACAGGCTGCAAATGCCCCTTAGGGTCCCCAGCAATCCCAGCCCTCTTCTTCTCAAACAGCTGTAAGTCAGCACAACCTCCCGTGTCCCATTCCTCTACAGCACCAACTATACCCTCGTCCAAGGTGACTGTGCCCTTGGATGCATCTATCTGACATCCGAACGTGGCCAGGAAATCCATTCCCAAGATGCAGTCGTCAGTGATATCCGCCAGCAGAACTGAATGACGTCGCTTGCTTCGCTCCCCCAAGTCGATGGTAACTTCCATTCGCCCCAACACCGGAAACGTAGAGCCGGTCACAGTCCGCAGCACAGCAGTCTCTTCCTTCAGTGCCACCCCATCTAATCTGAGGACATCCTTCCGTACCACTGTAGCGGTTGCTCCAGTGTCCACAACCATTGCACAGGGCACCCCATTCACCCATCCATGTAAGACAATGGACGAGCAGTTGTTGACTCTGTAGACTGCTACCTCGTGAGGCTGGAGTCGGTTCACAGGTCGCCTCCTGCCTATGACCGCTGCCCGTTTCCCTGCTGGGTTGGGCACTCCCGAATGCTGTGTCCAGGTGCATCACACCTCCAGCAGATGGTCACTCTGGTTGGGCAGTCACGAAATGCATGGCCAACAGCATCGCACCTCCAGCAGATCAATCCTTTGCCTTTGCGTTGGCCCTGCTTGACTTGGAATCCCTCACCTTGTTCGCAAACTCCTGGCTTTACAGCTCGCACGAGTCGGTCTTCTTCCGCCAAGGACTGAACTGTATGGACCGGCCGTGTTGGAGCAGCGTGTCGAGCTCGAAGAACTGCTGCTTCACTGCGTAATGCCAAACATAGAGCAGTTTCCAAATCTTGTGGGGTGCCTAACATAGCGAGTTCGCGAACCCGTTCATCATTCAAACCTTCAACAAACTGGGAAACCGCTAAAATGTCAACGCATTCCCTACTAGCTCCAGGCAAGGCCTTCCGGGCCAGAACTCGAATGTCCCTTGCAAAGACTGCTATATCCTCCCCCGTTAGCTGTTTGCGAACTCTCAAGCGGTCCATGTACAACTGGGCCCGATTACAGTCGCCGAACTGGGATTCTAGGGCTGCAACAAGCTCATCGTAGTTATACAAAGCTCCTAGCTCCGCCAGTATGGGGAGGGCTGCTCCAGTCAGAGAGGAAGCAAGAGCCGACCCCATCATCCCTCTATCCCACCCGTTAGAACGGGAAACGGTTTCAAAATGGGTGTAATAGTCGTCCCAAGGAAGAGAACCATCGTACTTCTCAGGTTTGAAGAACCCTCTTCCAACTGCGTGACTTCCCCAGTCGTCTTGCAGGATTGGTGGCGGTGGACTAGAAACTCCAGGAACAACCGCTGGCTGCTGGCAAGCAACTTTACTACACCCGATATTTCCGCCACTGATGTTCCGGAGTTCAGATCGAATCTCTGAACGGATATCGTCATAAAATACTCGCAGCGCGCCTCTTACTTCCCCCATAAGCGAATGTCTGATTTGGTCCTCTAATACGGCGTACCGTTCGTTCGAACCCGGATCAATAACTCCCGCTTCTGAGGGCCCCTGCTCCTCATTAGCTACAACTCTGCCACTCCGCAATGACATGCCGCTTCCATCGTTCACGCTGGCATCCATCCCACTTCTGACACCAGTGAAATAATTGGCAGAATCAAGAACGACCTTTTTGTAATCCAGAGCAATCAACAACTCAAACTTTTTACAATTCTCCAAACTAATGCAGCGTCCTGGCAACTGTTATCATATGCAGTTCCTAATAATAATTATAGTGCATCTTGTCATACGCACTGCACATCAATACCATACAGTCCGAGAATCAATGGGAATGGTCCGACGCCTTTGTGACAGTCAGATAACCGTCAGATGTTCTTTAGGCTGTACACTAGGTTTGTATAAGGATTCTATGTCGGATGCGTCGAGACTGACCTCATCACATCAGCTTAAGCCGGCTCCAGACGTTGAGGAAATCCTCAGAGGCCGGCCTAAAGGCGCAGGCCTTGAGGCGAACCCAAAAAATGGGGGGTATCCAGACATTGACGCCTGCCTCAAGGAACCCTCAGCTGCTGTCGAGATATGGCCTCATCAAGAACTGATGACGTTTTGGCTGTGGTGGGAGTGCTTTTTTTGTGCCAAGAAAATATCAGCAGAAAGAAGCATTTGGTGCAAAGAGTGGCTGCTCAAAAGGACCAAATACTCCCATGTCAATCTTCTGAATGAGCTCAGATTCGCACCCAAGGACTGGCACAATTACTTGCAGATGGATGAAGAGACTTACCTAAAGCTATTGTCTATGGTAGCGCCAGTCATCGAAAAAAAGGACACATTGTTTCTGTCGTGGTAGTCTTTTGAAGAAACCTGCCACAAACACGGAATTTCGTGATAAATGTAGATAAATTCTTCTGTCACCTCTTAGCACGGGTCATTTCCAAAAAGCAACCAAACTGTACACAAAACAAATATTTCGAAAAAGGGAAGCGAAAAAAATGCGGGAATAAAAATATCAATGGCCTCAAGGCGAAACGTGCGTGCCCTCCAGACACTGAGGCGCAGGAAGGAGGTTGAGGCAGATCAAATGAGATTTCGTATTCCCGAGGCTGCCCCCTCAGGCAGCCTCTTCAACCTCGCCTCAAGGCCAAATATTCCTCCAGATGATCGCTTTTCCCTCAAGGCGCTGCGCCTTGAGGCCGGCCTCTGAGGATTTCCTCAACGTCTGGAGCCGGCTTTATTGGTTGACCACTGCAATCTTTCTCAAGGTCACCTGCAGGGCGGCCTACCTGTTAGTATATTTATTCTACCATGCCTATGGGGTATGTTCGGGCAAGCAGTTCTGAACCGTTTGTAACTGACCGCGGCCATTTTTGGCTGTTCGGACAGCATCAGAACTAGTTGTGAAAGGTTCCGAACTATAAGTTCGATGTTTGGAGGTAGTAGTTCGTAACCATTCAGAACCAGTTTGAGAGGTTCGGGATTTTCTTCAGAACTTGTAGTTCGAGACATGTTTTCACTCATATAACCTCATTATACTCTACCAGTGGGCTGTGGCTTCAACTGCCATTTTGTTATCTTATTGATCATGTTGTTGTTACGAAGTATAGGTATTCTACGGTTATTGCTATTGTTTAGAAGTTGCCCGTTTAACTACCATTCAGATGGATAGGAGATAGGTTTTTCACGTATAAACTTATATTCCTGTTTTATATTTTTATGTACTGTTGTTGGTACCTACCTACTTGTTGGTTGTATGTTCGTGATGTTGGCATCAAATGTTTTTGAATAACAACAAAACGTTTTATCACTTTGCTTGTACTTTGTTACCTAATACACTTGACTACATTCTTGAGATTTTAGTGTTGTTGAATAAGATTGGTTAATTTCAATGAAAATGCCTTGACGAAGTATGTTGTTCATTGCAGTTACCTTGAATGGAGTGCCTACTTAGGTAGGTATCTAACCTAGTAAGATCACTTAGTTCAGTCCCCAGCTGAATCTTCTAAACAAAACTTGCCCACCTGTTGTAAGGTACCTAATAAGAATTCATATTGGTTTATTATTTTCAATAAAATCGACCAATATATCGAGAATTATGGCGTTTTCAGTCCAAATTTTGCCCAAAAATCTGGGTATACAGGTTCAAGGTAGCTCTAACTGACCAGCAACTAATCCCACAAAAATGTTGTTAAAAAACCATTTTTTTTAACTTAGATATTGATAGGATACTTCAGGTAAAAGCACTGTTAGTGGCCACAGTTAAGGGCGTTGTCTACGTTTTTCATGAATTTCAGTGTTGGTATTTTTTAATTGTTTCATTATTTATAGCTCAGAAGAAGGGATAAGGTTATGACTGCCTGGACTCAGGATGATATTCTGGTTATTAGTTCCGAACTAGTTCAAAAAGTGTTCGGACGGACAGACTTAGAACTAAAAGTTCTGAACAGTGCTAAAACCACCCAAGTAAACCTGGCCCAGATACCCTATATCTCTTTGAAAAATAAATGGGTTTGGTGCGTTTTTTGTAATGAAATGTACAACACATTCAATTTCATCACACAGAATGAGTTGATAACCAATGAATATTCTGACAAAGATAGGCAAGCTAAACCTGATGACTTGAAAGGTTGTCTTCTGAATATTTTCAATTCTCGGAGTGTGTATTCACTCGTTACGTTGATTGGATAAACGTGCAATATATTATGTACATGAATATAATTATGTACAAATTCACCCAACTAGTTTTTCAATGTCTTAAATTCTTGTTAGTTTTCGCCTGACCCTACATCCGGGTTTTTTCTTGGCGCTCATTGCAACAGCTCAGTAGTCAGCGCTCCAAGCGGACTGCTCGGTTTGGCTTTCTCGCTGTAGTGTCCATGATCACCTTGGCCCTTGACGAGCACTCCTCTTCTTCTTCTTCTTTTCTTCTATGATTATTACCACCACTCCTCGACTTCACTTTCCCCTGCCTTATCTAATCTTCTACCGATTTTATCTTATCTTCTACCGACTTTTTCTTATCAGTGAAATCTGTGACAGTTCGAATCTGCCATCCGAGGTTTTAAGTCTTCGGTCCGTCTGTTGTGTCGATTTGTTGGTTGATGTGTGATGGCAACTAGAAGGATCTTATGTTCAAGATTCCGTGAGTATTATACTCAACTATATTTTATTGGAACTATTGAGGTCTCTATTGAATAGCCGGAAGAAGGTTAAATGTTCCATTTGCACCCCACTAGCTATATTACCCACAGTGGTTCCTCTGAAACTTCCAGTTTTGAAAATCCGCCCATTTAATTCATGAAATTTTACGGTAAAATAAATTTTGGAGTGACTTGGCGAATTATCATTTCGTAATTCTTCTTAATTTAGCCCGGCCTCGACTAATGACATGACCTCTCCACATACCCGTCATCTCTCGTTAAGGAAATCTTGGTTCACATAGCTTTTTGAGAAAGTATTTCTTGTCGGACCGGTCGGATTGTTTTATTGTAATGGTATGATATCGGTTCCTTTCTTTGCGTCATTTGTTAAAAAACGCTGCAAATTATTGCACAGCGGTTCATTATTTACCTATAGGTGCCTGCGGTCTATACCTACCCTCGTGCTCCCCCTAGGGAAGTCCACAATCGAATATTGGAGCCGGCCGGGGAATGACAGTTAGATAAATATTCGGTGGATTCAGCTATCGTTATTCATGAAGCATAACGTTTGTTCAAGTTACCAAAGTACCTATCAACAAAATCCAAAATAACCATCATTCCTCGAATGAAAAAGATAGCGGAGCAACCAACTCGATTTCATTCAGCCATGCATATTATGATCAGGTGTTCCCTAGCAATGATGTCTGGGCTGGATGTATACCGTTTCATTCGCGATCATGTTGACGAAGCTTTTCGGTGCAAACGAACGGCTAGACGTACAATGCTCCAGGTGATCTTGAAAAATTCCCGAGTTCGTGAACAATTTAAAACATGGAAAACGATATATCACAAGCTGGTATTCATTAAAACCTCGAAAACCCCTGTGTTTACACCAATTTTTCACCCGTAACTCCTGGGTGTATTCGGATCGGGCTTCCGAGCTTCGGGGTACAACTAGGGCACAGGTAGAGCCTGTGTGCGAAAGAGCGACGGTTTCAGAACAAAGTTTAAGGTAAATTTAAGGCTGAAACATTGTTAGAACCTTAATTCTTCGCTCGTTGGTCCTAATCAATTTCATATTCGGTCTCCTCGTTCTAAAAAAAAAAAAACAGGGAAAACGATATCTCACAAGCTCATGTTACTAAAACACTAAAAAACCCTATTTTGGTTTATTATTCTCTGAATGAAATATCTGTGTATTCGGTTCGGGCTTTTTTTTTTAAACACCCCCTCAAGATTTTTTCTTTTACATTTCAAGGTGTGCAGGTTCCAAAAACGCTGCAAAGTCCTGGTCACACGGGATTACTATTCTATTGGCCATACAAAAAAAAAATGGCTGTTAATTTATTGTTTCTTTCGTGTGCAATAGTTCAAATAGCTTTTTTTATGGATTTGACCAATTTTGGCCCCCAAAAACACGAATTAGGCTTCTAGTTTTGACAAATTGTTTGATCATTGATAGTGCCATTCAGTTGTCTCGATTGTCTTGATTCACCTGTTAATACTACTTTCTAGTGTTACTAGACAAATTTATGGTGATTTCAGAAAACTTCCCAGGTTTTTGACTTAAAAAAAAAGCATTTTTTGGAGCTGAACCTACCTCACTTCTTCACTTTTTGGTCAAAATCAACTTCATATTCGGTATTCTGTCCCTAAAAAACATGTTGAACGATATCTCACAAGCTCTTGTTCATTGAAACCTCGAAACCCCTATTTTTAAAACCATTTTTCGCCCATGACACCCCTGGGTGTATTCCGATCGGGCCGCGGAGCTTCGAAGCACAACTAGGACCCGAATGGAGTCTGGTGGAAGAACGAAGATTTTAGTCCAAAATTTAAGGTAAATTTAAGGCTGAAAATTTTTTAGAACCTCAATTCTTCGCTCGTTGGTCCTAATCAACTTCATATTCGGTCTCCTCGCCCTAAAAGACATCGAAAACGATACCTCAAAAGCTCATGTTACTAAACCGCCAAAACGCTGCAAAGTCCTTGTCATATGGATTTATTATTCCATTGGACATACGTACAGAAATGCTGGCTGTTCATTTTTACAATAATTGAAATAGCTATTTTGATAGTTTCCACCAATTTTAGCCCCCAATAACACGAATAAGTTTTTTTTCTTTACAAATTATCTTTGATCATTGATAGTGCCATTTGATTGTCTTGATTCACCTGTTAATCTAGTGTAATTATTTAAATTTTTGAACTTTTAGACAATTTCCCAGGTTTTTGGCTCATATAAAATGAATTTTGGGATCTGAACTTTCGTACAACCGCAATTGTCCAATCTTTGTTCAAAATCCGCTTAGTATACCGTCTTCTTCCAAATATTCATCCATGTCTTCCTTTATTTTCGGTCAAAAGAATTCGTTGTGCACTTTGCAGCCCGATCGGAATATACCCAAGGGTCTTTTGGATGAAAAGTGGTTGTGAAATTGGGGTTTTTGGTGTTTTAGTAACATGAGCTTGTGTATTTCGTTTTCCATGTTTTATTTTTTAGGCCGAGGAGCCCGAATATTAGGTCGATTTTGACCAACGAACGAAGAATTGAGGTTCCAACAAAGGCCTTTTAAATTTACCTTAAATTTTGGTCTAAAATCGTCGTTCTTTCGCACACAGGCTCCATTCGTGCTCTAGTTTTGCTCCGAAGCTCGGCAGCCCAATTGGAATACACCCAGGGGTGTTATGGGTGGAAAATGCCGCCCGGGTCCGAGAAGTCAGATTATATATTAAACTGTACCCTTTTGAATAAGGATTTGTTTACCATTCAGATTTACACAATGAATTACGTACAATGTATCCATTCCCAGTAGCTGAGGGGTCAAAGGCGTTGGCTCAAGGATCGCAAAGCTCTCACTACCAGGGTTTGATTCCTGGCTGAGAAATCATATTTGCTCAGGGAGGGGGGGGGGGGGGGTTAAAGAATCTGTGTCAGTGATCAATCTAAAGGCACAAATAAAGTACAGTACGTAATTGTGATAGCTTCAATAAAGTTGAAAAGTTGGTAAATAACGCTTTTGTTTGACAATAAGTTGGCGTTTAGGTGGGACCTCATCAATCATGAATTTAATGTAGCAGGGTCCACACTCATGTGAAACTCGTAAATCTGTGCTTATCACCTGCTTTTGTTTCAATAGTTTACTTTGTTCAATGAACAACTTCTGAGTCTTCTTGATTCTGTTGTTTCAGTGAAGCGGTTGTCTTCTGTAAATAAGCGATGGCTTGCTACTCAAACATTCCCTAAAATTACTACTCATTACACTGTGGTTGACAGGAGCACCGATACAAGATGGAAAGGTAACTTATTGGGGTTTGTAAACATTTTCCTGTATTATATTACCGTCACTCAATTTTATATTTACACACACACACACACACACACACACACACACACACACACACACACACACACACACACACACATATATATATATATAAATTTGCCTATAGATGTTTAGCTTAGGCTGTCTGCCGTTTGGCATGGATAGATCATTTCACGTCAGTGGTTTTGAAGTGGCATATGGAATCTATAAACAAAAGTTATGAGAGGCTGCCCTCTACTTCCACCCTTTCCTTACAGATGAATGATTTTGTCGTTGTTACAGATGTAAATATGGAGCGCTTTGTTGATGAAGCTGATGTCGTGATAGTGGGTGGTGGCCCTGCAGGTTTAGCAGCTGCTATACGATTGAAACAGCTAGCTGAAGCTGCTGGGAAAGAACTCAGAATTTGCCTTGTTGAGAAATCAGCACAGATGGGTAAAGAATATATTAATGTACTTTTTTCACCTAGTGGCACATTTACATGTAAGAAAGAAAAACGGAGTTAGTGAGAAGAACTATTTCCACTTATACTCGAAACCGGTTTCGGTGATCATCGTCAGTAACAAACAATAACTACTGTTTGCAACAATAACTATGCTCAGTTTTTTTAAATTACTGACGATGTTTTGATCACCGAAACCTGTATAACAGTGTATTTTTCGTGTATTAGTGGAAATGGACAACTTTTCAATAACTCCGTTTTCTTTGAAATGTGTTTCCACGATTTCTTTGCAAGTAATTTAGTTCGTACATGTACGAGGTGCAGTTTCAAAATTGTTGATAATTTGACCACTTCAGTAGTTCGGTCTGATCCTAAGTGTAATGACATACTGGGCTGGAAACCGCAAACCGCAAAAACGCATCCGGTTGCGGGAATCCGCAAGCATGTGTTTTCTTAAGGGGAGTGACATACTAGAAAAATCGCACTGCGGTGACCGCGTCCGGTTTTTCTCTGCCGCAACCTGTCGCCGGTTTTCAAAAGTCAGCATTCCACCTGCGGCGCGGTTTGGAGGGGAGAACCCATGTAAACAAGTGGCTAGTGACACATTGGCCGATGAACCGCAAGCTCAGTTTTCGTTCACCTCTTGTTTTGTGCACTCGCTTTCAGTCTTAAGAATTTTTACTGATTGCTTACCTGAGTGTGATAGTCAACCTTTTCTCAGCACTTATTGGAAACTTGAATGAAGTGTCTTTTTTCGTAATAATGGGACGTAGCACTTCCAGCAGATGATCGAATGTGGGGATAGTCATCCTGTAGTACGCGTAAAATTTGTCACTGTACTTCCTGATCTCTTCATAAAAAGCAGCAAATTTATCCTGGCGATATTTGTACGGGTGCACCGAATACCTCCGACGACGTGAAGTCTGTGAGATCAAGCCTTCACTTTCAGCAGCACAAACAACTACCACGTTAATGAAGTGAGCAAGCTCCATTTTAGGACTGAACTGAAAAGAGACGCATCTCTCGCAACTCCCCCTCCCACCAACTACAACCCCCTTGCGGTTTTCAGCATAGTGTGTCATGTAGCTCCAAACGCGGTTTTCCCCCCGCGGTTCCGGATGCGTTTTTGCGGTTTGCGGTTTCCAGCCCAGTATGTCATTACACTGACTAGGGCAGAAAATAGATTTGCTGTGTTTCTTCTGGATTAGGAACCAGACAGCATCTCACAATTCCTCATTAAATTGATAAAATGTGCAGTAAACTGTGTCGTAGAATGCTTATAAATAGTGTGATTAATGAATCTTTTTGTTCCTGTAGGTGGCCATATACTTTCTGGTGCTGTTATTGATCCTATTGCGCTAAATGAACTAATCCCTGATTGGAAAGACAAGGGTGCGCCTCTCAACACTCCTGTAACATCTGATGTGTTTTCATTTCTCACAGAAACGTCTGCTGTAAAACTCCCAATTCTGAAGGGTTTGTACTCTAGTTCACTTACCTTTGATGAATATGTGAAAGAGCTTTTACTCTCATTTATGTTCTTTTTCCTTGTCATCAGCTACATCAACTATCGTGTTTTAGGAATGCCTATGGACAATCATGGCAATTACGTTGTCAGGTTGGGTCATGTTGTAAGCTGGCTTGGAGAGCAAGCAGAAGCAGCTGGTGTAGAACTGTATCCTGGCTATGCTGCTGCTGAAGTTCTCTATCATGAAGATGGATCAGTAAAAGGAATTGCCACTAATGATGTTGGTATTGCTAAAGATGGATCACCAAAAGTAAGCATTTAATGAGGCTGATCCCCTTGCAGTGCATCATGATTTGATTGATTCGTTTACTAATTGATAGTAAATTACACGGCTTGCTCAGATAAAATTCTATTGATTCAGTCTACATTGGTAGACTGTTCAACCTTGAACTTCTTGTTTCTGGTTGATTGAAGGTTTCGAAACACACATCGTTTGGTTACCTACACAAGCCTGTCATAAAAATATAAGAGATGTTTTCGTGACTAATAGTTATTGAGGGAAAGTTGAAGGGGCCGTAACAGAGTTGCGGGAATTTACCTAAATCACAGCACAATTGTGGAGAAAAGCGCAGCACGAATTTTTTTTTTTTGTCGTCGAATTATCTTTCATCATTGGTAAGGCAACTTAATCGTCTTGAACGACGTGTTGACACTTTTTCTAGTGTAATAATACGAGTACAAATTGATAGTGATTTCAGAGGATTTTCCAGGTTTTTGACTCATTAAAAAATCAATTTTGGGAGCTGAACATATGGTAGAACCTCAATTATCCACTCTTTGGTCAAAATCGACTTCATATTCGGTCTTCTAGTCCCCAAAAACATGGGAAAAGATACCTCAAAAGCTCATGTTACTACAACACTAAGTACCTATTTTTATACACATTTTCACTCATAACACCCCTGGGTATATTCCGATCGGGCTGCAAAGTTTCGGGACACAACTACGGCCCAAATGGAGCATGCGTACGAAAGAACGATTTTTTTAGACCGAAAATGAAGCTTGTACACGTGATACAGCGTGACATTGCATTTTTGGAATCTATGCACCTTGAAACGGTAAAGAAAAAATTTTTAGGGGGTGTTATAACAATTTTTTGCTGAGCGAATACATAGGTGTATTATCCACAGAATAATGAACCAAA
Source organism: Leptopterna dolabrata (assembly GCA_954871275.1). Taxonomy (NCBI): domain Eukaryota; kingdom Metazoa; phylum Arthropoda; class Insecta; order Hemiptera; family Miridae; genus Leptopterna; species Leptopterna dolabrata. Next base: position 92,472,032 of record OX940974.1, on the reverse strand, counting down.
AGCACGATTGTGGGACCCCAAATTATATCGTAAAGGTAACAAGTATTAAATCAGGTAGACCAATATTGGTCAACATCAATGTTCTTATCTCAGAATGAGAGATACTGCGTCATTTCATTATTATTATGACCGAATATTGTCCTTCGCCTTCCTCTTCAAAACGCTCTGCAATTTACTTCTTTCCACACGTTGGTCTGATGGTGACTCGTGGTTGTTTTCGTTTTTTTACAGACAAAATTGCAGAATACACTTGGTTAGTCACAACGAAGAAGTTACATCTTTTTTCGTGCACCAAAAACACAGTAGGCCTTCCTTCGCCTCACGGTATATTGGCAGTTTATAATTATTGACGAAAATAACGACATCTCCATGTTCTGTCTCGCACACCTCACCAATATGAAGACTCATACCAACTAAACTAATGAAACAAACATGATGCCAGAGAAGATCTTTAGCCAGTATTCGTTTAGTGTGAAACTTTAATATTTACTTTTAACAGATGCGAGAGGCGGCCTTTCGCAGTTCACTCACTCTTATAAACTACTACTAAACAATATTTACTTATTACTCTTTACCTTACAGAATTGAGTTCCGGCAGTTGTGTCACGCTCTCGTACTAGTCAGCCCTCCCCCTTCCCGCAATCGTGTTCTGCCCATTGAAAGGTCGTTGTTTTGTTTTAAAATTTATTTGCTGTATTTTCAGGATGTTTTTGAACGAGGGATGGAGCTTCATGCTAAAGTGACAATATTTGCAGAGGGCTGTCATGGACATCTCACAAAAGGTTTATTCAACAAATTCAACTTACGTGAAAACTGTGACCATCAAACTTATGGTATTGGGCTGAAGGAAGTTTGGGAAATAGACCCCGCCAAACATGATCCTGGTAGAGTTGAACACAGCTTTGGATGGCCTCTGGTATGTCCAGTCAACGAAGAAGTAGACGAATTAGTTATTCAAATGGAATATTAATTTATGGTGAAAACATCTGTAACAACTTGCTGAACATCATCTTTGCAGGATAAGCACACATATGGTGGCTCATTCTTATATCACCTGAACGAAAGCTCACCAATCATTGCTGTTGGCTTTGTTGTCGGCTTAGACTACACCAATCCATATCTCAGCCCATTCAAGGAATTCCAGAGACTCAAGCATCACCCTTCTATAAAAAAGACCTTGGAAGGAGGGAAAAGGTATAGGTGTCCTGTTGTAATCTACTAGTTTTGAATGTCTGTGTGGTGGTGGTGGTGTAGTAGTTGTCCTGCTTAACAGTAGCCATTACCCTCACTCACTATACACTATTTCCTACGTTTACTTACTTCACAAAATGCCGTAATAAGAATTTGACATTGCAGAATTGCTTATGGAGCTCGAGCTCTGAATGAAGGTGGTTTCCAATCTATTCCCAAATTGGCATTCCCTGGAGGATGCCTAATTGGCTGCACAGCTGGTTTCCTAAATGTACCTAAAATTAAAGGTACCCACTATGCTATGAAATCTGGTATGCTTGCTGCTGAAGCTGTGTTCGATTCTGTCACATCAGAAACGCCTTCTGAAAAAGCAGGTAGGTACCTAGGTATAACAAGTTCTTTCCTTCACTATCCTTGAAGGATTTCCAGAGTATTAGGGTGGTCCCAAATCATCTATACCAATTTTTTGAGGTCTTATAGGACATTTCACACTAATTATGAATATACATTAAATTCCAGTTAATCTGAGCTAATAGGATTCTTAGGCAAAAACGCTGGAAATTACGACACGACGGTTTATTATTTTCCTGTATAGATACCGCTTCTCTGTAATGGGTAAAAAAGTTCCTGTCACTGAATCCGAAACAATATTATCTTTCTCCAAATGAATTAATATCACGGAACAACAAACATCATTTCATAAAGGGCTGTCGTTATGTATACCATATGATTCATTCAGACAGATGTTGATGAAGCATTTCGATTCAAACTTCTGGGCCCCACAGTGAATGAGGGTTGTGTCAAAGTTCGGATTCAGTTTGAAAAGGTCATACAATCCATATCCTTCAGTTTTTGAGCTACAGGGTTTTGAAAATATAAACCCCTTAGAGATGACTGACGGTGACTCCGAACTTCGAGGACCAACTAGACCACAAATGGAACCAACAAACCAAATTTCATTAAGTTGGGTTCATGGTAACAAACGAAAGTGCTGTGAATGGACAGAACCACTAAATCCTATATTTTTGGTCTCATATTTATTGAAACTCCGCTATTTCTTCTGCTGTCCCCCAACCTCCGTTTCAAAATGAGCTTGCATTTTCAAAATGGCTGCTATTTATAATGCTTGGGAAAAATTCGTTTCTGGAGACAAAACCATCACTTATTACCTACATACTTGTTGGTCACGTATGTTCAGGATTCTCAGTTATAATTAATATAATGATCTTAGTTTTATGGGATTATCGAAACTGCTGAAGTGCTATTCACAATAATTGTACACACCAAGGTTCTCATCAAAGTTCGTCATTTCTGAAGATATTTGATCAAATGTCTACAGGGTACTTAATTATTCCTTGTCTTACGTAGTAAGTTCGTGATTAGTTTCAATCTTTGATTAGTTCCAATTTAATCTTTCATTTTTATTCTTTAAATTTAATTTTTTACGAAAAAATTTGAATACCGACACATAATTTTTAAGCTTGAAAAAAATAATAAAGAACAAGGATGAAACAATAAAGAACTTTAAAAAACAATAAAGGAAACTTGACAAGGACGATATGCCTGTAGGGCAGCAAGAAAAATGAACTTGAAATGAAAGTGGCGTTTTCTTATTTAGAGCAATTTTCAGATGAACTTGATAAAACGAAACGTAACAATGAAGAAAAGAGATGTGAGTCGTATAGAAAATGGATATTCATGGAAATAGGCACATTAATTTATAACTCATCTTGTTTTTCACGTTGCACGTTAGTATGTATGTAGGTAGGTATATGTAGTTACTTATGCTTCGCGGTGTCGGGGGCTCTAGCTGGTTTTAGTTGAGTATATAGCCTGTCTGTACCGTGAAGGTGTGACGGTCCTAGAGGCAGGAGGTGAGATGTCTGGGGATGTGGTCATTGGGTTGGGGTACACCAGGGGGGCCCCTTGTCACCACTCCTTTTCAATCTTGCCGTGGATACGGCCTTGGGCAAGCTGCCAAAAGAAGTAGGGTGTGATCTCGCCCCTGGGGTGCGGGTAGGAGCATTGGCATTTGCTGACGACATTGTCCTGCTAGCTGAAACCTGCAGATCACCCATAATGAATTCTCAGGGCAGCTGGCCAGGTGTGGATTAGTGGTCAACCCAGATAATTTTGGGTCGGTTTCCTTGGTCCCGTCGGGCCGCCAGCATAAGGTGAAGGTGGTGGATGGGAGATTTGTCGTAGGGCAGTCTCCTGTCCCTGCCAGATCGGTGCTGGATGTTTGGCAGTACCTTGAAGTCGACTCCATGGGCGTGGCCACTGTGGCAGCAGGCCTTGTGGACCTTGGTAAGGCTTTAAACAGAATCACCAAGGCTCCCCTGAAGCCACAGCAGCAGCTGCGCCTCCTTCGCACTTACCTCCTGCCAAGGCTAACCTATGGGCTAGTCTTTGGCAGGCTTACTGCGGGGAGGCTGCAGAGTCTTGATCGTGAAGTTTGCTCTGCTGTGTGCTCTTGGCTGAAGCTCCCACCTGGTGTCCCAAGCGCCTATATCCATGCACCAGTGAAAGCCGGTGGCCTTGGCATTGCCTCTCTCTCAGCAAGCATCCCATCTCTTCGCTAGCCTTTCAGGGGTCGAGCTGGGAGGTCGCCCGTATTGCTGCTGACCTTGAATTTGTCAGGCAGCAGTTCGCATGGTGCGACAGAGCAACACCATCTGCTCCTAACCCCAGCTCGCCTGCTGAGTTCACGACTGCACTGCATGAGTCAGTAGATGGTAGAGAGCTCCGGCGGTGCTTCGAAGTCCCTTTCTCATCCTAGTGGGTGGATTGGGCTTCGGAGGGCATAGGGGCCCGTGACTACAGGAACTTTCATGCCGTCCGTGTGGCCTCACTAGCCACAGCGGCAATGTGTTCCAGTGGTAGTCGTGGGACTGTAAACACCCTATGCCGTGCCTGTCGGGGTGCAAATGAGAACCTCTATCATGTGGTGCAAGTCTGTCCGCGAACTCATGGTGGCCGCATCCACCGTCACGATGCGGTTGCCAGACAGGTGGCAGGTGCGTTATCATCTGGTGGCTGGGATGTTGAGAGGGAGAGGCTGTACCATGTGCCAGGCAGCAGTGGGTTGAAGCTGGACATGGTTGCCGTTAAGCCTGACGGGTCTGCAATTATCCTGGATGTCCAGGTTGTCAATGGCAGCGTGGACATGGAGCAGACCTGGAGGGCTAAGAAAAGCAAGTACAACAGAAATGATTTGCGGCAATCAAGTGTCCCGGCACAAGGGAGTGGCGGCTAATATCATCAAGGTACTGGCAGCGACCTTTTCATGGCGCGGAGTGTAGTGCGGGAAAAGTGCCACGGAGTTACGCGAGCTGGGTATCTCTGAGGGAGTACTCCGTGGTATCTTAACTGGTGGTCGTTTTATAGGGGCACTTCCTTTCATCCCACTTTCTCTTCCCACTTCCTTCATCTTCCTTACCCCCACGGACCGCGTCGGGTAATGCTGGGCGTCTCCCCATTATTTGATTTATTTATTTATTTGTATTTTATGGCATGCCCCTCCGCCTTTGAGGGGAGTTTCATTTAAAAAAATAAATAAAAATAGGTACGTAGTTAGGTAATTATATGTACGTAAGTATATGTAGGTAGGTACATATACATATGTAGGTACATATATGTAGGTTCATATATGTAGTTACGTATGTAGGTACGAGTTAACCTTTACTTGTCTCACTGTTTCTTATCATGTTTCATCTGAGATTTCAAGTCGAGGTAGTGAAAATAAAGAACATCATATATGTAGCTACTGGTGGTAAAAGAAGGCAAAAAAGATTATCGTAGTTTCTTACTGGGTATTCGTTAGAGAAGCCTAAGATAGGATACAAATTCTAGTGGTAGTATAAAAAACAGCGAGTTTCCCCATTAGAACTTTCTGTATTGGCTCCTTGGCGCCGAACGGTTAGAAAATTGGTTTTGGTAGTGGAAGTGATGGAGGGAACAATTGACGAACTGTTTTGAATGTGTTAGATAAACACTAGAAAACCGTTGTGCGGACAAACCTATTGAAAATCAAACCTAGTATATAGGTATATATATTGAGGACCGAATTTGGCATCATTTGACCAAGCAAAAACTCAAAAATGTCCACTGGGTAATTTAGCATTAAGCAGGTTAATTCCTACTTGTGTTCCATTGAGCGACCCATAAAATTCGTGGTCAGTATGTCAAGTTTGTGCGGATGATTGGGGATCACCCTGCATATTGTACTGTGAGTATGAAATGCCACAATTTTATACACTGCCTGTTCCTCTTAGAGTTTGCAATTTCATAATTTTCTTGTTTTTGTAGATACATCATTTCCTACTCATTGTACCCAGTGCACTCTGTGCATCAAGGCAAAGTATGAAATTTTATATTTTTTGTTCTTCTTTCTACAAGTTTATCCAAGTGATTTTTTTGAGCACTCAAGGGTATATTATAATGCGACAGTTTATATTTCCCAACAAAGTCCAGGAAGGAAGGTTATCTAACTTGTTAGGTAATTGCTTTCTCATTTAATCGAGGAGCCTCGAAAATCACTCGGATAGCTCTTATCACATTACCAAGCACAAGTCAGGTATGGTACAAAATGTCTAGGCAGTGTAAAAAGAACTGTGTTTCATACTTCTCCAAGTTCCATCAGGTATTGTATACAGTGCCTGAGTATAGTCTCTGCGGGATAACATATATACTCGCTGGTATGTACTTATCTTAGGTCAATTTGATTTCCAGGTATTGAACCAACTGCGTATGAAGAAAAGATTAAAGAAAGCTGGATCTGGAAAGATTTGAAATCAGTAAGGAATATTCGTCCTTCGTTTCATAATTCCTTAGGCTTATATGGTGGAGTAGCCTACAGTGGGTTCTCAATCATGATTGGTGGAAGGGAGCCTTGGACTTTCAAACATGGAGGTAAATGTTTTATATACTATAGTATTTTTTTGAAGCTTCAGTGAAACATCAGCTTTCAACATCCCATATTATAAAGAACTAGCTGGAAGATATTAAATACTCTAGGTCTAGGGTTACAATAAATTAATGGTGAAACATGTGAGCATATAGATGAAATGTTTACTTACATATAAGCAAGGGTAATGTGAGGCTTTGCAATCATCATTATTTTTGATCCTTCCATGACATTGAACAATATTTCATCTACACTGATTTGATATTTTTAGATCCTGACCATAAGAGGTTGAAGCCAGCAAAGGAGTGTACACCCATCGAGTACCCAAAGCCTGATGGCGTAATTAGTTTCGACCTACTGTCTTCAGTTGCTCTAACCGGTACCAACCATGAAGGAGATCAACCCCCTCATCTAACTTTGAAAGACGATACTATTCCTGTGAAAAAGAATTTGGCAATTTATGATGGCCCAGAAGGGAGATTTTGCCCCGCAGGTAACTTGAAAATCCTTCAAGTGAATTAGTCTAGAGGGAGTTCCTACATATTTAACTTGCCATATGCAGGTTTCCTGTGGGTTTTGGTGATTCAGCTTCCGATTGCATTTAAAAAACTTGGGCTTTTTTTTCAGGCGTTTACGAATATGTTCCACTTGAAGATGGCTCTGGTGAACGGTTGCAAATCAATGCTCAGAACTGTATTCATTGCAAGACCTGTGATATTAAAGATCCTAGCCAGAACATCAACTGGGTCGTTCCAGAAGGTGGTGGTGGTCCAGCGTACAATGGCATGTAAATGTGCAGTTATCATGTCAACAAACCATTCATGCACCAGTATGGTGAGTTGGGCTCTCTCATCAGCTAATACCTACCCGAGGTTTCGGTTGTATCACTTTTATATTTATAAATTCTGAATGTATAAATCTTTGTAAATATTTTTAGACTAATTCATATACGACACTATTTTAGTACCCACAGTATAATGACTGATCAGATTGTTTATACATTTATTTTTCTACATGCCAAATAATGAATATATATATATATTTGTGAAAATAAACGTAATGGTGATAATTGTTTCTTTCACTTGATGCCATCATATTACTAGGAATAATTAATGAGAATTATGCGTGACGGTTTCAACAAAAAATTAATTGATTCTATTGAATGTATTATAAACTTTTTTTAGTGCACCAAGTAATACAACTTATTAGCAACACTTCTTTGACATGAATTATTTGAAATCTGGTATAACACACCTCATAGCTCTTTATTGTTCGACTGTTCGTGCAATTTGACGCACAGGGTAGGTACATTGAGAGCACAGCACTCACTGAACAGGTTTTCACGGAAACACTCACTAACTATTGCCAAAGATCATGAGGTCTTTGGCTTTTCAGACGCCTGAGTAGATCGTCATCATGGAGTAGGTGGACGGACAGCCTATTTGTTTTTATGACCTTGAAGCCTCCCGTGATGGGCTATTACTTGATTCTTTGTGACTTCATTTATTGAGTGGTACAACCCCACAATGAGGTTTCTCTTGAAGGTCAGAACGTTTTGTTGCTCTTCAATAACTGATGTACTGCATTATTTTAAATAACTACACAGAGCTTTGATTGTATTATACAACTCACCAAATGAATTTTGTTATCATCACGTTCTGGATCTTGCTGTTATTCCCATGTTTTGCCATCTCGGCCTCCACTTGAAAAGCAATTTCAGCTATCGTCAGCTGGCCACCACTGTCCATGTTCACGCCGTCGAGAAAATACCTCGTGACACGAGAGATAAAAATGTTTTCTTTTTCATTGAGCTCGATGATTCTGCTTTGAACGTTCCGAGAGACTTAATAAATTTATAGGAATCACATGATTATACTTCTGAAGCTACCCTAAACAAACTAGGTGGTACCAACTTGTCTTAATAAAAAGTAGGACCTCAGTACGGCCCATGAAACACTAACAAACCAGGAAAGAATATAAAGAAGATAAACAAACATAAATTTATTGATAATTACAGTCCATTGACCAACAGTGATGTGGACAAACAGTAGAAGGGTTGCACCATGCTGTCTCCTCATGGCCTGAAAAAGTAAGTAATAGTTTTGATGGATGCCTGCTCCAAATATATAGAAAGCCAAAGCCATATTGAAATTTGAGGATCACAAGGAAAAAGGAATAGCAAGGTTTCAGAACAAGGGTTTTTAAGGTCCACTAGCAGTAGAAGTACAATGAACATACCGCCCAGAGAAGGTTGTCACTAGCAAGCCTAATACCGGTCAAGTCGAGGCACTTGTCACTAGCAAGTCAACTAACGGGGGCAAGCATCGTATTCGTAGCCTTCAGGAATTTTGGTTTGTGATATTTTTCGTTTGAATTCGAATGAATCCTTCACATTGTACTTGTTACTGTTCAAATTTTGAAGAATTTGCGCCAGATATTTGGACGTTTGGTACGTTGGGAAAATTCCGAAGATCCACATTTTCAAGCTCCTAAGTCTTGTTACCAAAGAAAGATCTTTTCAGTTCAATGGACACATTTATGAGCAAAATTTTGGATGCCCTATGGGTTCACCTATTGCTCCCATATTAGCTGATATATGTTTAAACTATCTGCTTGATACAGTCATCCCAAAACTCCCCTTCAGATTAGTGTTTGCCTTCAAATACGTGGACGATCTACTTTTTGCAGTTCCCTCAAATACCATTCACATTATTCTGTCTAAATTCAACAACTTCCACCCAAGGCTACAATTCACTGCGGAATTCGAATGCCAGAAAAATACCATTCCTTTCCTAGACGTTCTTGTAATAAGAAGTCATAGTGGATCCATCGACACCAAATGGTGGCAGAAACCCCAAAACAAGGGAAGGTACATCAATTTTCGAAGCCAGTGTCCCTACAGTCAGAAAATCAACTTCGCTCTTAATTTGATTAACAGAGCCAGACTCTTAAGCTCCACAAAATTCCGCGGAGATGCAGAAAATAAGATCGTTGACATACTCATTTTAAATGGATTCCCTCATCAACTAATCTGCAACCTTTTGAAGAGGAGTAATGAACCTAAGTCACCAGCCACTTCCTCTCCACCGCAAAAGTACTTCTCACTTCCGTATGTGCAAAACCTTTCCGAAAAGCTCAGTAAAGTCTTAAAAGCTACCACTGACTCTTCCAGAATTGCATATAAAAGCCACAACACCATAAGTAAACTATTTTCAACCATTAAAGACAATAGTGCTCTACCTTTTTCGAATCTCGATCTCTCGAATATCCTGGTGCATTTTGTGTTGGTTCACCTCGTCTAGCTCAACTCAACAACTGTGAGTACCACCTAAACATAGTTTTCAAAAAAAGGTTTCTCGGAGATCTCATTAGGTACTAGTGTAGGTTGTAGGTACAGTTTTATTAGCCTAATTACTGAACCACTATTGTTCCTGCTGTTTGTTGTAGCCCTTGAAAATGACGGAATAAACCGTTGAAACGTCGGGACCCATGCATTTTATTACGACCGAACCTCAACAACCTGAAATTCGGATATATATATACATATATATATGTGTGTGTGTGTGTGTGTGTGTGTGTGTGTGTGTGTGTGTGTGTGTGTGTGTGTGTGTGTGTGTGTGTGTGTGTGTGTGTGTGTGTGTGTGTGTGTGTGTGTGTGTATAGCTATAGTGAAACCCACGAACTACATTCCGAGTGTGAGAATCTAATTTGAATTGAACGTTTAAAGTTTATACATTAATATAAGGAAGGTAGCACACTTCACATAATCAGCAAATACTTCATGGCAGGCTGAACAAGTACTTCCCCAAATTTGACAAATTATGCTTCAAGCTATTGAATGTAAAAAGAAAAAAATCACACTGTGGAAGTCCTCGATTTTGGAAGATGCAGGAAGGTAAAGTGACGTCGTCCAGGGAACCACTGAACAACTTCTCTAAGGCAAAGCCAGTAGCTGTGCCCAGTTTGGTACAAATATCATCCAACCAGCAAACGTCACAGCACCCCCCCCCCCCCCCTTCAAATGGTTTTTTAAAATGAAATATCGATTTTCAAAAGCCAAAAATAGAACCGAGTTATGAAACTGGAAAAATGAATCGAAATTATGAAAAAATTTATAAATATGCCTCAGTATTCCAAGTAAGTGCATTTGTATGAGAAATTTAGTTGTCATTACTTTCACTCTTTTATCATTACTCATACACAGTAATGATTGATGTTATTACCACTTGGATTGCCGCAAAATAGTAATAAAAATTATGAAAGTCCTCTACTGCTCCCGAGTAGGAAGTAGCTGCATTAAGGGTTGCAGAAGTATAAAGTGAGGGGAAGGGGGTAGAATTCCACAAAATAAATGTCCTGGTTTGAGTTTAACAAAATTTGGTTTTCAATAATGAAACGCCCAAAATTGACAGCTTCGAGTGGTACTTTAGAGACCGTCCATATTCAACATGTTGGAGAATATAGTAGTGCCTATATCTCTCCCAGATATTCGGTTGAAGTCGGGCAACTCTCAGTTATCACTGAGTCATAATTGGTGACAAGTGGGTGACATTTCAACACTCAAGGGGAAAGTTGATGGTCAGTAGGTACTGTGAGATTAAATCGTAATCGGATTGTATAACTGTTGGGTTACTTTTTTTCAGTAGGTACTTGCTTTTGGTAACCCTCCAGAATTTTGAGATGCGCAAGGTAACATGAATAATAATACCTATATTATTTATAACATCTTGTAGGTACCTACATATTCTGCTCCCTTATAGATATAATTTTTATCGTTTTAACAGAATACTAAAGCTTATTACAATTTCTTACCTGGTAAAACGGCAAGTGGTTTTGGGAGATTTCAGCCAATGAAATTTATGACGACCAAATGCAAAATGATGTGAGCAAAAATAAAGTCAGCAAATCCACGCTCTGCACTAATTTTTGAGAAATGCATTTTATTCTGTGGATTCACCTGGAGCCGCAAGCAAACTGCAACAGATTTTTACAATGTCATTAATAAGAAGTAGTCCATATTTATTACGTTGTTATTAGTCCGAATGATTAATTTTAAAAATTATAAGCATGAAGAAGTGTCAGTGGAATAAAAAACAGGAAATTAAGATTGATTACTCGGAGAAACAGCAGATGCCAACCCCAGCTGAAGGGGCTTGTACATAATCAGTCAGTATAAACTTACCGGCCAAAACGAAACAGCTGACACATGAAATAAATCCACTGAGGAACGAGTTGAAAGGGAATGTGCCGACCAAACAACAATAAACGAACTGAATTACCCCAGTCAAAAGAACGTACAACAGATATGCATCAATGATCTTTAATTTCTTCGGAGTATTATTCAAATAGTCATTGTAGAATTTTGATATGACTGTGGACAACATGATTCCGAAACAAGCTATCACGTATGATCAAGACTTGGCGGCAGCAACGTGAAACATTCAATACTTGAAGTCGATAATGAATTCTTTACATAGATGGATTAGTTTTCCAAACTATAACCCATCAGTTATTTTATTATTACGTAGAAGGGAAACCGTTATCACTTTTACTTGACGTGGGAAGTTGTGTTCTGAGTGATAAGGGGCGATAAAAATGTAAACAAATGGCCGAAAGCCTTGGGATCATGGAACTATAAAAGTCCCAAAGAGGGAGTATGGGTTAGAGGGGGAAGAAGGAGCCGCAGTCTCCGCCTCTCAGGGGCACGGATCCAGATTGGAATATTGGCTGTACTAATTGTGCAGCTTTTGCTGATGCATAAGAGCACTTGATTGTCTGCCGGGAGTTGGAGACAGTAATGTGTTGGGTGAGGGTGAAATAGGCAGGTACTTGGGCAATATTTAGTACTGAGGTAACGTGGGTGATACAGCAAGGTGAGTAGAGAGAGACGATTGATTATAAGTAGATGATTATATAATTATGGTGAAAAATTTTTTATATTTTTCGTTTTCAGGACGCAGAGTCCAAGTAAATCATGATGAATTCTTAGAGAGTCAGGTTAGTAAATTCATTCTTTGCTTTGAATCTTGCGTCATTGTTGAAATACCGAGCACTGGCTGAAGATTGGGAAATGTTTTTTGCCAATAGTTATGCAAGGGTAATAATATTTCGCCCGCCGAAATAGGGTCGCAGCACAGCAGGCACTTTTCAACCCCCAGTCAGTTCTTGGAACTACGAAACAATCCGAAGCGCATGTCTCACAGAGCACGCCGAGAAAACTTTTACTAACTGTAGTGAACACAGATAACAACGACACAGATTAGCTGGTTCCCGTCAGAATAATCAATGCACAACAGCGGTCTATTAGTATTACCTGACCGCTTGTCGTTTTCGTGTCACAATGAATTTGGCATACGTTGACGACTATCATAGTGATGTCAGGCTGAAGATGATTTTCAACCTAAACCGAAGAAAGCTAGAAGAGCAGATCGAGAACGGCACAAAATTCGAGAATTTGAGTCCTGTGGTGAGTAATAATTATTACAAGTTACATAAGTATGAAATACGAATAATATACCTACTAATAATTTAAATAATATAAATAGAAATTATATAGTATTATAATTATTATATTATATTGTTATATATATTAGGGTATTATGTGTTACTAAATTAAACTATACTTACACTATATATTATTAAAAGATGATAGTAAATCAAAATAACATTATTATTAAAACTGTTATAAATATAACAATTTTTTGCGTTGTTTGTTACAGAAGAATCAGAGGATTATGTCAGGTCAACGTTTATTTGGAAAAAATCATCGCAGAAGGATTCAACGGCCGGGAGAAAATGTATATTTATATTATTTACATTTCTACATATATTTATCAAATTTTATCAAGTACCTATGTATCAAGTTTGACTGGACGAATTTGTCGTCCTACTCACATATTTTGTCGTTGTGGTAGTGATGTAATTTTTTCTGATATGCAATTTATTTGAAGGCTAATTAATTATTAAATTGCCGTGCAAAACATTTTTGAGTTGTTCATTTCCTTTTCTTGTCGTTGAATAAATTTTTCTGTCAGGAATGGCTTGTTTATTAAAAAATTCATCATAACTTGATCCATAAATATTGTGAACATAGATGATATTAAAACCTTTAAGTCGACTCATTGAGAACTCTACGTTTACGCGATGAGTAGGAAGACGGCCGATATTCCTTTAAACTTTCAACAATTCAAATCCCTACACCGTTTTCAACGCTTTGATGTTGAAAGCGCTCGGATTTCGCAGGTTGGCCGCTTTGGCATGGATACTACACAGGTGCGTTTCCACGGCTTTGGCGTCGGATAACGAACGGTTTCGACGTACAGACCACAGAACAGGAGACTATTGATACAGGCTCTACTCTTATTTTGTGTTGTTGGCAGCATTTCATCATGTGGTTTCTGCCGGGCAAAAGTCTTATTTCTTATCATTCATTTTCATGTTCATTGGTAGTACGTTAGCTGGATTAAGTGAATGTTAATTGTATTTTTGGTCCAAACTCCTTCGACATCATGGTTGCATTATTCTCACTACCTAGGTAGTCCTAGGTAACCGTGATGTGTTGTTCCAATAATTGTCAGTTATTCGAGTTAAAATGTGAGCGTCAAAACTTGGATCAGCTCTTCAGCTGAATAGTTCATTGTCATCTCATTTTTGGAGCACAAAGTTGGTTCAGATATGTCGACTGAAAGTGATCTGAAATTCATACATTCAGATCTGATTTCTGGTGAGCCAGGCAGTAATGAATGCAAGGAAGCTATGCAGCGCCTTACAGTTGAATTGACCATCAAAGATTCTAACCAGATTCGTAAGTCCAAGAAATTAAATTCCTAGGCTAGCATTTGAAAATTATTATTTCTAAAATACCAAACATGATCTGAGAAATAACTATATATTTGTTAAAATATAGGGATGGATTAAGAATGCTCTGAAACGGAAAGGAGTATGAAAATTTGTCATCATTTTTGACAATGCATTAGGGTATTTCTCCGAAGAAAAATTTCCAAGCATTGGTAAATGTGTCAAAATTATTTCTGGCTAACAATATTATTATAACACTTCAGTTTCGTCTCATCACTGAAAATTCCTCACAGGCAAACATCGTTGCCAACCCTGGAGCACCAAATATCTGTAAGTGGACAGTAAAAATTTCAGCCTATGAAGGCAAAAATTTCAGCCTATGAAGGCAAAAATGTCAGGCTTCGCCAATCCGTTATGTTCTCCCATCATCATATAGGCACCGACAGCAGAAAATCCTACTAGGTATATTGCCGAAAGACACATGAAAATTGTGAATATTTAATTATCTGCCTTGAAACTATCACGAAAACATACAGTTCTGTATGGCAAGGCGTGTCCTTATATTTAGCTAACATGTTGAAGTAGGTAGCTTAGAAATACCTAGGTGCTTCAAACATAAATGATTCTTATGATGATAGGTACTGCTTTGATTTGGCGATACTCTGTAGTGACCTGATGTAAAACAATCACAGGCTTTAAGGGCTTTCTAGTTGTTTCAGTGTGAATAAATCGCACCCGAGCACTAGATAATACACTACGTAATTCTTCTCCCGTTGCATTTGAGATGTCCATTACATTGGTCTCCTGCTCAAGTACATAAGGGTCGACCCCTTTCACAAATACGAATTTTCGCTTCACAGTGCAGCAGATCAGTATCCGATAGCATTTTAATATAATTAGGGAATGGTTTTATCCTGCGTTCACGATAAATAAAGCGACTACTGCAATATAGTTTCAATACAAAGATAAGAACGGAACAGTTGTACAGCTCCCACAAATGCGCAGTTGGACAAGTAAATTGGTTCCGAAACACACAAGTGCTGCCAGGATCACAAGCTGAACAACGTGATTAGTTCTGGTTTAAGTCATTTGAAGCGCCCCGAACAGAAACGTTATAAATCATATTAATCTATGATTAGGTAGATGAAATACCTACATAATGTTGATTTCACAGTGATTGTAGGCTAGAATTAAGTCAGGCATCTGGAACAACATGGGATGCCATACTTAGTTACTCCACGAAGTTGTTCGGTCGTGCTAGAATCGCCATCCTGAGTCGATACGACCTATTGGCAAACTCAGTTTAGTTCAATTCTGTCTCCATCATCCCTGCTTGAATATAATGGGGATTTCTAATTTGCAGGTCAGCCTTATCACATAATAAAATGGTGCGGTCACGGAAACTGCTCATGCGGTCACGACGAAACTCGGATGGTATTGTTTACTCCTGTGACCGCACAACCCCTGAAAATTTCATCGCAATCGGTTAATCCCTACTGGTACTTTACCTTGTACCTAAAACTTAAAAAGTTGCGGTCACAGAAACTAATAATGCGGTCACGCTGAAACTCAGGAAATATTCATTTCCACTGATACCAAAACATCCCTGAGAGTTTCATCGAAATTGGTCAACTCCTACTGGTACTTTACTCAGTACCTAAAATGTAAGAAAGTTGCGGTCACAGAAACTAATAATGCGGTCACGCTGAAACTCAGGAAATATTCATTTCTACTAATAACAAACCATCCCAGAACATTTCATCGAAATTGGTTAACTCCTACTGGTACTTTACTCAGTACCTAAAATGTAAAAAAGTTGCGGTCACACAAACTAATGATGCGGTCACGCTGAAACCCAGGAAATATTCATTTCCACTGATACCAAAACATCCCTGAAAGTTTCATCGAAATTGGTCAACTCCTACTGGTACTTTACTCAGTACCTAAAATGTAAGAAAGTTGCGGTCACAGAAACTAATAATGCGGTCACGCTGAAACTCAGGAAATATTCATTTCTACTAATAACTAACCATCCCCGAAAATTTCATCGAAATTGGTTAACTCCTACTGGTACTTTACTCAGTACCTAAATTTTAAAAAAGTTGCGGTCACAGAAACTAATAATGCGGTCCCGCTGAAACTCAGGAAATATTCATTTCTACTAATAACCAACCATCCCCGAAAATTTCATCGAAGTTGGTTAACTCCTACTGGTACTTTACTCAGTACCTACCTAAAATTTAAAAAAGTTGCGGTCACAGAAACTAATCATGCGGTCACGCTGAAACCCAGGAATTAATTTTTTCTACTAATAATAAAACATCCCCGACAATTTCATCGAAATTGGTCAACTCCTACTGGTACTTTACTCAGTACCTAAAATTTAAAAAAGTTGCGGTCACAGAAACTAATCATGCGGTGACGCTGAAACTCAGGAAATATTCATTTCCACTGATAACAAAACATCCCTGAAAGTTTCATCGAAATTGGTCAACTCCTACTGGTACTTTACTCAGTACCTAAAATGTAAGAAAGTTGCGGTCACAGAAACTAATAATGCAGTCACGCTGAAACTCAGGAAATATTCATTTCTACTAATAACCAACCATCCCCGAAAATTTCATCGAAATTGGTTAACACCTACTGGTACTTTACTCAGTACCTAAAATTTTAAAAAGTTGCGGTCACAGGAACTAATAATGCGGTCACGCTGAAACTCAGGAAATATTCATTTCTACTAATAACCAACCATCCCTGAAAGTTTCGTCGAAATTGGTTAACTCCTACTGGTACTTTACTCAGTACCTAAAATGTAAGAAAGTTGCGGTCACAGAAACTAATAATGCGGTCACGCTGAAACTAAGGAAATATTCATTTCCACTCATAAAAAAACATCCCTGAAAGTTTCATCGAAATTGGTCAACTCCTACTGGTACTTTACTCAGTACCTTAAATTTTAAAAAGTTGCGGTCACAGGAACTAATAATGCGGTCGCGCTGAAACTCAGGAAATATTCATTTCTACTAATAACCAACCATCCCTGAAAGTTTCGTCGAAATTGGTTAACTCCTACTGGTACTTTACTCAGTACCTAAAATGTAAGAAAGTTGCGGTCACAGAAACTAATAATGCGGTCACGCTGAAACTCAGGAAATATTAATTTCTACTAATAACCAACCATCCCCGAAAATGTCATCGAAATTGGTCAACTCCTACTGGTACTTTACTCAGTACCTTAAATTTTAAAAAGTTGCGGTCACAGGAACTAATAATGCGGTCGCGCTGAAACTCAGGAAATATTCATTTCTACTAATAACCAACCATCCCCGAAAATTTCATCGAAATCGGTTAATCCCTACTGGTACTTTACCTTGTACCTAAAACTTAAAAAGTTGCGGTCACAGAAACTAATAATGCGGTCACGCTGAAACTCAGGAAATATTCATTTCCACTGATACCAAAACATCCCTGAGAGTTTCATCGAAATTGGTCAACTCCTACTGGTACTTTACTCAGTACCTAAAATGTAAGAAAGTTGCGGTCACAGAAACTAATAATGCGGTCACGCTGAAACTCAGGAAATATTCATTTCTACTAATAACCAACCATCCCCGAAAATTTCATCGAAATTGGTTAACACCTACTGGTACTTTACTCAGTACCTAAAATTTTAAAAAGTTGCGGTCACAGGAACTAATAATGCGGTCACGCTGAAACTCAGGAAATATTCATTTCTACTAATAACCAACCATCCCTGAAAGTTTCGTCGAAATTGGTTAACTCCTACTGGTACTTTACTCAGTACCTAAAATGTAAGAAAGTTGCGGTCACAGAAACTAATAATGCGGTCACGCTGAAACTAAGGAAATATTCATTTCCACTCATAAAAAAACATCCCTGAAAGTTTCATCGAAATTGGTCAACTCCTACTGGTACTTTACTCAGTACCTTAAATTTTAAAAAGTTGCGGTCACAGGAACTAATAATGCGGTCGCGCTGAAACTCAGGAAATATTCATTTCTACTAATAACCAACCATCCCTGAAAGTTTCGTCGAAATTGGTTAACTCCTACTGGTACTTTACTCAGTACCTAAAATGTAAGAAAGTTGCGGTCACAGAAACTAATAATGCGGTCACGCTGAAACTCAGGAAATATTAATTTCTACTAATAACCAACCATCCCCGAAAATGTCATCGAAATTGGTTAACTCCTACTGGTACTTTACTCAGTACCTAAAATTTTAAAAAGTTGCGGTCACAGGAACTAATAATGCGGTCGCGCTGAAACTCAGGAAATATTCATTTCCACTGATACCAAAACATCCCTGAGAGTTTCATCGAAATTGGTCAACTCCTACTGGTACTTTACTCAGTACCTAAAATGTAAGAAAGTTGCGGTCACAGAAACTAATAATGCGGTCACGCTGAAACTCAGGAAATATTCATTTCTACTAATAACCAACCATCCCCGAAAATTTCATCGAAATTGGTTAACACCTACTGGTACTTTACTCAGTACCTAAAATTTTAAAAAGTTGCGGTCACAGGAACTAATAATGCGGTCACGCTGAAACTCAGGAAATATTCATTTCTACTAATAACCAACCATCCCTGAAAGTTTCGTCGAAATTGGTTAACTCCTACTGGTACTTTACTCAGTACCTAAAATGTAAGAAAGTTGCGGTCACAGAAACTAATAATGCGGTCACGCTGAAACTAAGGAAATATTCATTTCCACTCATAAAAAAACATCCCTGAAAGTTTCATCGAAATTGGTCAACTCCTACTGGTACTTTACTCAGTACCTTAAATTTTAAAAAGTTGCGGTCACAGGAACTAATAATGCGGTCGCGCTGAAACTCAGGAAATATTCATTTCTACTAATAACCAACCATCCCTGAAAGTTTCGTCGAAATTGGTTAACTCCTACTGGTACTTTACTCAGTACCTAAAATGTAAGAAAGTTGCGGTCACAGAAACTAATAATGCGGTCACGCTGAAACTCAGGAAATATTAATTTCTACTAATAACCAACCATCCCCGAAAATGTCATCGAAATTGGTTAACTCCTACTGGTACTTTACTCAGTACCTAAAATGTAAGAAAGTTGCGGTCACAGAAACTAATAATGCGGTCACGCTGAAACTCAGGAAATATTCATTTCTACTAATAACCAACCATCCCCGAAAATTTCATCGAAATTGGTTAACACCTACTGGTACTTTACTCAGTACCTAAAATTTTAAAAAGTTGCGGTCACAGAAACTAATAATGCGGTCACGCTGAAACTAAGGAAATATTCATTTCCACTGATAACAAAACATCCCTGAAAGTTTCATCGAAATTGGTTAACTCCTACTGGTACTTTACTCAGTACCTAAAATTTAAAAAAGTTGCGGTCACAGGAACTAATAATGCGGTCACGCTGAAACTCAGGAAATATTCATTTCTACTAATAACCAACCATCCCTGAAAGTTTCGTCGAAATTGGTTAACTCCTACTGGTACTTTACTCAGTACCTAAAATGTAAGAAAGTTGCGGTCACAGAAACTAATAATGCGGTCACGCTGAAACTAAGGAAATATTCATTTCCACTCATAAAAAAACATCCCTGAAAGTTTCATCGAAATTGGTCAACTCCTACTGGTACTTTACTCAGTACCTTAAATTTTAAAAAGTTGCGGTCACAGGAACTAATAATGCGGTCGCGCTGAAACTCAGGAAATATTCATTTCTACTAATAACCAACCATCCCCGAAAATTTCATCGAAATTGGTTAACTCCTACTGGTACTTTACTCAGTACCTAAAATGTAAGAAAGTTGCGGTCACAGAAACTAATAATGCGGTCACGCTGAAACTCAGGAAATATTCATTTCCACTGATAACAAAACATCCCTGAAAGTTTCATCGAAATTGGTTAACTCCTACTGGTACTTTACTCAGTACCTAAAATGTAAGAAAGTTGCGGTCACAGAAACTAATAATGCGGTCACGCTGAAACTCAGGAAATATTCATTTCTACTAATAACCAACCATCCCCGAAAATTTCATCGAAATTGGTTAACACCTACTGGTACTTTACTCAGTACCTAAAATTTTAAAAAGTTGCGGTCACAGAAACTAATAATGCGGTCACGCTGAAACTAAGGAAATATTCATTTCCACTGATAACAAAACATCCCTGAAAGTTTCATCGAAATTGGTTAACTCCTACTGGTACTTTACTCAGTACCTAAAATTTTAAAAAGTTGCGGTCACAGGAACTAATAATGCGGTCACGCTGAAACTCAGGAAATATTCATTTCCACTCATAAAAAAACATCCCTGAAAGTTTCATCGAAATTGGTCAACTCCTACTGGTACTTTACTCAGTACCTAAAATTTAAAAAAGTTGCGGTCACAGAAACTAATCATGCGGTCACGCTGAAACCCAGGAAATAATCTTTTCTACTAATAACACAACATCCCCGAAAATTTCATCGAAATTGGTCAACTCCTACTGGTACTTTACTCAGTACCTACCTAAAAACGCGCACCTTCAAAAATTTTCTTTAGGTAAATTTTTTTTGTAGATGAGCTTGAAACAATAAAAATTTATTAATTATACAGTGGAATCCTGATATTTCGGATCCCGATTATTCGTATTTCCCGTTAATTCGTACAAATTTGCCGGTCTCGAGAGAAAATCCCGATAACTGATATAAAAACAATGATTTTCGGACCCCTCGGTAAATTGTCTTAGTTTTTTGCACGAGAACTCTTGAAGTATTATAATTCGTATTTCCGGCTTAAAAACCTCGTTAATTCGTACTGTTTTCAAGAGAAGGAGAGAGGAGAGTGCGCCTACGCTCTCCCCTTTGCCTCTTTGTTTTTGAGAGGGAGTAAGAAATACAGGTTTTCCGTGAAATTCATAGGTAATTGTACGTCCGACTCTTTACACATAAAGGAAATAAGGAGAAGGAGAGGGTCAATTGTGGAAATGTTGTTTCCCTTCTACAATTCAGACTCGTTTTCATTACCGTGATTGTGTTACCTAATTGCACTTTTTAAAAAAATAGTACTTTCATAATCCTTAATTTAATAAATACATTTGAATTATAAAAGACTTATTACATTTTTTTTTACTCCCGATAGTTATTTTTAAACACCCAAACAAACTAAAACAATTTTTGAAAAAACCCCGATAATTGATAATTCCGATAATTAGTATGAAACTGTCAGTCCCTTGCACATACACGATTCTACTGTACTAGTAGGTTCGCGAACCAGGTGAATCACGTCAGATTAGGTTACAGCCACTAATGGAAAACTGAAATTTATATTACTATTACTTCCTCAACTACGTAAGCTAGAGAGAGAGAGAGAGAGAGAGAGAGAGAGAGAGAGAGAGAGTTTATTGACGTAAACTACGGAAATTAACAAAATAAGTAGGTACATAATATTCCTTATAGGATAGGTATGCAATATTGTTCGCTTTTTATGTTATATACTATAATACAAAGTTCACTTTCTATCTTATGCAGTAATACAAACAAAAATTGATATCTAATACTTCCTACGATTTCATTCAAAAATATAATTTTAAAAAAATTAAAAATATAAGTAGGTATGGTAATCGTTCAACTACCAATAGGAGGGATTAACCAATTTCGATGAAATTTTCGTGGATGGTTTGTTATTAGTAGAAATGAATATTTCCTGAGTTTCAGCGTGACCGCATTAGTAGTTTCTGTGACCGCAACTTTTTTAAATTTTAGGTACTGAGTAAAGTACCAGTAGGAGTTGACCAATTTCGATGAAATTTTCGGGGATGTTGTGTTATTAGTAGAAAAGATTATTTCCTGGGTTTCAGCGTGACCGCATGATTAGTTTCTGTGACCGCAACTTTTTTAAATTTTAGGTACTGAGTAAAGTACCAGTAGGAGTTAACCAATATCGATGAAACTTTCAGGGATGGTTGATTATTAGTAGAAATGAATATTTCCCGAGTTTCAGCGTGACCGCATTAGTAGTTTCTGTGACCGCAACTTTTTTAAATTTTAGGTACTGAGTAATGTACCAGTAGGAGTTAACCAATTTCGATGAAACTTTCAGGGATGGTTGATTATTAGTAGAAATGAATATTTCCCGAGTTTCAGCGTGACCGCATTAGTAGTTTCTGTGACCGCAACTTTTTTAAATTTTAGGTACTGAGTAAAGTACCAGTAGGAGTTAACCAATTTCGACGAAACTGTCAGGGATGGTTGGTTATTAGTAGAAATGAATATTTCCTGAGTTTCAGAGTGACCGCATTATTAGTGTCTGTGACCGCAACTTTTTTAAATTTTAGGTAGGTACTGAGTAAAGTACCAGTAGGAGTTGACCAATTTCGATGAAATTTTCGGGGATGTTGTGTTATTAGTAGAAAAGATTATTTCCTGGGTTTCAGCGTGACCGCATGATTAGTTTCTGTGACCGCAACTTTTTTAAATTTTAGGTACTGAGTAAAGTACCAGTAGGAGTTAACCAATATCGATGAAACTTTCAGGGATGGTTGATTATTAGTAGAAATGAATATTTCCCGAGTTTCAGCGTGACCGCATTAGTAGTTTCTGTGACCGCAACTTTTTTAAATTTTAGGTACTGAGTAATGTACCAGTAGGAGTTAACCAATTTCGATGAAACTTTCAGGGATGGTTGATTATTAGTAGAAATGAATTTTTCCCGAGTTTCAGCGTGACCGCATGATTAGTTTCTGTGACCGCAACTTTCTTACATTTTAGGTACTGAGTAATGTACCAGTAGGAGTTAACCAATTTCGATGAAATTTTCGGGGATGGTTGGTTATTAGTAGAAATGAATATTTCCTGAGTTTCAGAGTGACCGCATTATTAGTGTCTGTGACCGCAACTTTTTTAAATTTTAGGTACTGAGTAATGTACCAGTAGGAGTTAACCAATTTCGATGAAACTTTCAGGGATGGTTGATTATTAGTAGAAATGAATATTTCCCGAGTTTCAGCGTGACCGCATTAGTAGTTTCTGTGACCGCAACTTTTTTAAATTTTAGGTACTGAGTAAAGTACCAGTAGGAGTTAACCAATATCGATGAAACTTTCAGGGATGGTTGATTATTAGTAGAAATGAATATTTCCCGAGTTTCAGCGTGACCGCATTAGTAGTTTCTGTGACCGCAACTTTTTTAAATTTTAGGTACTGAGTAATGTACCAGTAGGAGTTAACCAATTTCGATGAAACTTTCAGGGATGGTTGATTATTAGTAGAAATGAATATTTCCCGAGTTTCAGCGTGACCGCATTAGTAGTTTCTGTGACCGCAACTTTTTTAAATTTTAGGTACTGAGTAATGTACCAGTAGGAGTTAACCAATTTCGATGAAACTTTCAGGGATGGTTGATTATTAGTAGAAATGAATATTTCCCGAGTTTCAGCGTGACCGCATTAGTAGTTTCTGTGACCGCAACTTTTTTAAATTTTAGGTACTGAGTAAAGTACCAGTAGGAGTTAACCAATTTCGACGAAACTTTCAGGGATGGTTGGTTATTAGTAGAAATGAATATTTCCTGAGTTTCAGCGTGACCGCATTATTAGTTCCTGTGACCGCAACTTTTTAAAATTTTAGGTACTGAGTAAAGTACCAGTAGGTGTTAACCAATTTCGATGAAATTTTCGGGGATGGTTGGTTATTAGTAGAAATGAATATTTCCTGAGTTTCAGCGTGACTGCATTATTAGTTTCTGTGACCGCAACTTTCTTACATTTTAGGTACTGAGTAAAGTACCAGTAGGAGTTGACCAATTTCGATGAAACTTTCAGGGATGTTTTGTTATCAGTGGAAATGAATATTTCCTGAGTTTCAGCGTCACCGCATGATTAGTTTCTGTGACCGCAACTTTTTTAAATTTTAGGTACTGAGTAAAGTACCAGTAGGAGTTGACCAATTTCGATGAAATTGTCGGGGATGTTTTATTATTAGTAGAAAAAATTAATTCCTGGGTTTCAGCGTGACCGCATGATTAGTTTCTGTGACCGCAACTTTTTTAAATTTTAGGTAGGTACTGAGTAAAGTACCAGTAGGAGTTAACCAACTTCGATGAAATTTTCGGGGATGGTTGGTTATTAGTAGAAATGAATATTTCCTGAGTTTCAGCGGGACCGCATTATTAGTTTCTGTGACCGCAACTTTTTTAAAATTTAGGTACTGAGTAAAGTACCAGTAGGAGTTAACCAATTTCGATGAAATTTTCGGGGATGGTTAGTTATTAGTAGAAATGAATATTTCCTGAGTTTCAGCGTGACCGCATTATTAGTTTCTGTGACCGCAACTTTCTTACATTTTAGGTACTGAGTAAAGTACCAGTAGGAGTTGACCAATTTCGATGAAACTTTCAGGGATGTTTTGGTATCAGTGGAAATGAATATTTCCTGGGTTTCAGCGTGACCGCATCATTAGTTTGTGTGACCGCAACTTTTTTACATTTTAGGTACTGAGTAAAGTACCAGTAGGAGTTAACCAATTTCGATGAAATGTTCTGGGATGGTTTGTTATTAGTAGAAATGAATATTTCCTGAGTTTCAGCGTGACCGCATTATTAGTTTCTGTGACCGCAACTTTCTTACATTTTAGGTACTGAGTAAAGTACCAGTAGGAGTTGACCAATTTCGATGAAACTCTCAGGGATGTTTTGGTATCAGTGGAAATGAATATTTCCTGAGTTTCAGCGTGACCGCATTATTAGTTTCTGTGACCGCAACTTTTTAAGTTTTAGGTACAAGGTAAAGTACCAGTAGGGATTAACCGATTGCGATGAAATTTTCAGGGGTTGTGCGGTCACAGGAGTAAACAATACCATCCGAGTTTCGTCGTGACCGCATGTGCAGTTTCCGTGACCGCGTATTTTTATTATGTGATAAGGCTGACCTGCAAATTAGGTGGTCCCAATATAATTGCAAACACAACTTGCCCCTCTTTAAAGTGAAGTTTTGAAGAAAAACCACTTTTGCGATGGGCCCGATATTTTGAGATTATGAATTGTTGACATTTTTTCGACACAAATCTATTTTAGAGCATTATGAATCAGTCCCTAGCAAATTTTCATAGTTATGTATGTAGCTCTGCAATACACTTGAATAGGCTATTCGTCACTCAGAAGTGCCTAGTTAAAGTATTGCTGAAGAAAAATAGAAGATTCCCCTCTGCCGACCTATTCAAAATATTATGAGTGGGTCATTGTTAGATTTAATAGATAAACCATCATCCGTACTTATATATAAATTCTACAGAGATGGTCTTAATGAGCTCTAGTTCTGTAGTTTCGACTAGACTCTCGTCGTCTCTGTTTGTCGCCCTGCCAAGGAAAAGAACGGCATTGGGCCAGAACTAATTGATGTATAGGGGAATTCATACATTTAATCTTCTACCAGGAGATGTAAAGCGTTCAGACAGCTTAAATATATTTAAAGGCAGCCTTAAAACTTATGAAAAAAAATATGGTAGCTAATGGCACCATAATTTCCTCGACATTAGCTCTTCTAGGTAGGTACCTGTATATTTTATTACCTTTCCTAATAGGTCCGTGGTGAGTCATTTCTTTTTCTTTGTTTTGTTTTGTTCTACTTAAATTATTACTCTGTGGTTGAATAAATATCGACTACAGGTAACAACGACACCCCCCTCTCTAGCACAGGTTTTTAACCTAAATGAGAGGGTCACCGCATCCTGTCATTCTCTTAAGATTGAATTATTGTGTACCTGATTATGATAAATATGTAATTTGAAGAAGAGATGTAAAATTTTTGATTTAATTGTGAATAAAGTGATATTATATTTTAAATATGTCCCAGAAATTTCTCCCCCTCCACCCCCTCATTTTCCTTAAGGAAGGTTTTTTAAAATGAATAGTTCTAAGAGGAAACCCAATTTCTTCACATTTTATTCAGAACATTTAACTTCATTTTTGGTTTCCTCATCCCCAAAAAGTGGGTAGAAATGGGGTTAAATGGTAGCCGCTACCGGTTCATAGCTTAACTCAGCGTGAAAGGTCGTGTGCTATATATATACGCTAGAATCTTTCTTGCAAAATTTAAATTTTCGCGTAGTCCCTGTGGTGCGAATTTTAAAAGTTATCCAGTGGGTGGTTTGTCGTAAAATTGTATGTAGATTTTGACTTCGCAATTAAAAGCATACCGTAGAGTAGTGCATGCATTACTGTGGACATCCCTTATGTTGGGGTATAGATCACTCTCACTCATTGCAGATCGTCTGGAAGTATAATCTGAGTAATGTATCTGTGATAATGATGAATTCATTGTGCAATTTAATAACCTGATTTCATGACTAATGAAGCGATATGAACAGCTTGTTTGATACCTACATTAGAGTAGCAAATCGGTTGAGCATTGCGGCCTGGGCAGCACGCAAGATTCTGTCACACACACGCACCTATGGTTTTTTCTTTTTTCACGGGTTTGGATTCAGGATGGTCTTAAACGGATTTGAATGTGGTTCTTTTCATTCTCGGCTGAGTGTTCATTCATCCTGTTCTGACAAGATCAGGTACCTACATAAGGACGTCTCTTACCTACTGAGGGACGTCCTTAAAGTGTACGGTACGGAAACCAAGAATCCTATGATACGTTGTTATAGGTCAAATAGGCATTACTAGAACATGGCAATCTGCGGTTACTATAATAATTGCAATTGCGACCTTCTAATCAAATTTCGTTGGTATCTTGTTCAAGGTGAACTGTTCCCTATAATATTCAACAAAGGTTTTGGACTAATCAAGTGTATAACTGAAGGATCAAGAAGGGGAAGGAGAACTCTGATCAAACCTCTTGTCAAATGCCTACAAAAACTACCTGATAAATTTGCCCACTTGTGGGCAGAGTATGCTGATGAACTCATGGTTAGCCAATTTGATTGTATTGTACCTGTTACCTACTTCGATGAAAATGATTGTGTTTCCTCGAATTTTGTTTGTCTGTGGTTGTAATGTAGTGAAGTCTTTTTATGCAAAGTGGGTGGTTAGAAATCATGTCTCAGGTACTTCTGTCAGGTGCCTAACTATGTATAATTCCCTCAGGTATGTCGAAGACACAACATTGTAAATACCTCCAGGAAACCATGTTTACCACCAGGTAACCATGTGTTCAGTAACAAGAAAAAGTAACAACAACCATTTAAAATGAATATTATGTAACTAAGTAATGAAACAGTGTATTATCTCATTTTTAAACTTTTTAAAAATTTTAAACTCAGTTTTCAACCCGGTTTATCTTTCTCAGTATGGGAACTAACAATTTTATGATTGTTTTTGAGATCGGCAGACCAAAATACCTGTATAAGTTTTGACACAAAAACCAAGTTACAGAATTGTTTTAGAGCAAATAAATAGTTACTGTATGAGAAATCTTTACATCTGGTAGCACTGTGTTCAGGCTCAATGCCAGGACCACAGCCAGCACACCTAGGAGCCTCTGGAAAACTGCTGGAAAAACTTCGGAAAAATTATGGTGTAATTTGGACGGTTCTTATGAGAAACAGTTGAAATGCAAAAATCTGACCCAGTATATTCACCATTCAAGTAAATAAAAATAAATATTAGTAGGTCTCAGCCAAACTTTACGCAACCCTGAGGTGCTCGATCGAGTTCAAGCAGTAATATTTTCCTGGGGCCTTCCAGGGGTAGTTCTAGGCTCTCCAGTTTTCATACCCGGGATGCTTGGCTTCTCTCCTTGTCATGGAGGAAGCAAGCTGGTGGTCTTAAGAGGAGGCTGCCGAAGAAGCGCCACCTAGTGCGGCGGTGAAAATTACAACTAGTCAACTTGGACCATGGGGAGCTAGTGAGAGAGACAACCGGTAGGGGTAGTTGCAGAGCTAGGCGCTAACGCATCGGGTCCCACCGATGAAAGTGGGGAGCAGGTTTGTAGGTTGTCCCGTCAGCTATTTATAGAATCTGACCGCTCGTATAATTAGCGAACTCAGAAAACGGACGACCCCACACCTTTCTCCTGTAAGGGCTGAAAGGAAATCTTATGACTAGGAGCCGGGACACGGTGGGGCCAATCGTGAATGTAGCGGGACAAAACTGACAGCTTGTGTTTCGATCATGTTAATTTTTTCTTACATGGGTACGGACTGACTTGTAATTAGTAGAAAAACGTCTAGGATATTGTTCTTGAACACTTGGTGACTGAAACCAGCGGTAATTTCTATGTTTCGGTACAGTTCGGGGCTTAGAATTTCTGAGAAAGAAAAGTTGAAAAAGAGATCAGGCACTCTTTTCGCTATGCTTGGTCACATTTTTTTGGTATCTTATTCTTTGAAATAATACACCTATTAGGTACACTTTCCTACAAAAAGGGACCTCCGAGTTGCTGACCCTATTGTATCTACTGTATATTTATGTACGTACGTCGGTAAGAGCAACAATTACATTTAGACATTTTTATTACTTTCTTTGGCACACGGGGAAATTTCGCGTGAGATATTTTAGTAAGATAGTAAAGATAGTAATATCATTCGTTACATATTCGAATATCATTATTTCTATTGATTATCGCGTACAACTTATTTGTTGATGGGAAGGGTAACTCCCTTAGTTTTCATTTCAGGAAAATCGTTTGCCACTTTTTGGAATGCTACTTATACTTATGCTGTGATACTTTATCACAGAATGTCATTATCCCAAAGCCTCTGTAGTGTCAAGGGAAGCTGATAATATTACGCCAAGTTATTAACTGACATTGCTTCGTAAACATAATGGCAAATTTTTTTAGTTGTATCTACTGCAGTCAGAAGTGGTAATCAAGGAAGCTCATTATTTACGAATAGAGATTACGTATATATCGAAGTAGGTACCTACCTACTGTATAAACTCCTGTATGAAGACCTTCGAATCGGATGTTTTCAAAGAAGTGACCACTTTGCTCGGCATACACAAGACAAGGACATCCCTGCGACCCCAGAGTGACGGACTAGTCGAACGTTTCAATCGAACGCTATGGAACCTCCTAGCCACTGTAGGAAATAATCAGAAAGACTGGGACATCAAACTACCCTGCTTGCTGCTTGCCTACCGTCAGTACGATGTAAAAACTGAGGCCCCCAGGTTCAAGACGAATGATCAAGTGTGGTTTTTCAACCCACAGCGGAGGGTCGGCTGGTGTCCAAAGTTGCAGCTGCCATGGGTCGGTCCCTGTAAAATTGTCAAAGTGATTTCCGACTTGATATACCGCATTGTAACGCCGTCTTTTATCAGATTCTGGCAGCTTGTCGTTGCTCGTCTCCGGCAGACCCTGCCAAAATTGGAGGCTGTCAGCAGCATCTTCCTTATTTGCATCCACAATTCATTATCACTTTGTCTCATCGTCTCCTGCTCGATAGACTCCCGCTGTGACTGGAGACGATACAGCTCTCCCATGTGATTCTCCTTCCTCTCCGCTATAACGTCTGGTGGAGCATCCAACTGGCTACTGTTGGGCCCGTAACCGGGAGAATGACGTTTGGACGCACCTTGCGCCCAAACAACACTGCACGGGGCGCCCGTTTGGCCACACATATTTCTTTCAGCGAACGATCACTTTGGACGCACCTGGGTAAACAAGCACTGGTACATACCGTTCGGTTGATATGTAGTTCTCGAACCTATCACTCTAGTCAGTTTCTCGTGCATTATCAACCCGAGTTCTAGTCATCTTTCGTGATAATTTCATATTCAGTGAATTTCGTGCGTTGTTTCGTGTTTGTTGGTGTTTTCTTGTAAATATGGACATACCAATTGAGTATTAATTCCTGAGCAAGCGGGGGAAGGAGTGTATAGTGGTGAATCTGTTCAAGCTGAGCCTGATGCGAGTAGCGAAGGGGGACCACAGCAAGACTTTCCGATGCACCAACCGAAAATGCACGGTTTTTATAGTAACTGACCACGAGGTAAATCGTATCATTTCTTTTAAAAACGACCATAACCATGACCCCCTCTGAGAACAAGAAATTGAAAAACAACACATGTGTAGCACACTCAAAAGAAAGGCAGTTGATGAGTTGAGTGTCAAACCAAATAAGTTGATTCGAAGGGAATTGAGCGCACAATCTATCTCAAACCTGGAACACTCAGATGTACAGTTGATTCGCAGAAGCATGTATACCGCTCGAAGAAAAGTGATCCCAACGATTCCAAAATCCCATGATCAATGCATGCAACAATTGTTTGAAAGCTCAATATATTTTAGACAAAGACGTCATCAGCTACCTGCAAGACGTTGCTAATAGGCGTTCTCCCGAGTGACACCGCAACAATAAACGACAATGCAACTATTAATACTGCAGATAAAGGTGAGCGCTTAATTTTTGTTGCTTCATTTACTTTCACATGTGCGTCCAAACGGTTCTTTCAGTCAATTCTAAAGGTGCGTCCAAACGGACGGTCAATGTGCGGCCAAACAGTCTGCGATTTTGGGGGGACAGAGAGGTAGGGATGTCCATTCCACCCAGAACTGTTTGGAGTTGCTGGCAGCCTATCCCACCAGCGATAGCACTGCTCACTGCAGACGTGGTCAAATCAAGCTTATGAGAGGTGTCTTCTCCATCGTTTTTGACGGTACCCACCGTACCACACATTTTGCATTTGAAGGTAACTGCGAAGATGAGGCCACTTTCTTTCTACTACGGACATGTCGGAAAAAGAGCAAGAAAATTGGGAGTGAACGCAGAGCTTCTGAAGTTGGCGTATAAATGATGTGAGATCGATGATGCGCCTTCCTTTCATTTTTTCGAACATTTATGGTCCACGGATTGTGGAGGTAATGAAACGGGAGTGCTGGCGGCTTCTGTGTTCTTCTCGGGGGTAGAAGTAAGGATGGACCTACCTTCCCGAAACTTTTGTAAGGATTGGGGATTACCCCTGTTCTTCTTCATCACATAGTTTCCTCGTGTCCGTAACATGGTTGTTGTCCCAACTACTCTCGAAGTTTTCACGTTTGCGCATGCGCAGTGGCATCTGATGATGTGATCACGATGAAATACCTGTGGGATGATCAAAACATTAGTCCCCAACTACCCATCATGTTTGAGCGAAATCGGACACAGGCAGACAGACACGAAACCAAAATTGTTCAGGAAGGTCTAAAACGTGAAATGCGAGTAGAAATTTTGATTTTGAAGAAAAAAATGTTCTTAGCCAAAAAGTGAAAACAATGCTTTCGCTACCTTTGGTAGACTCGGAAGCAAAAGCGCCCTGGAAAACCTGTAACGCTCCACAATAAATCTATTCTGGAAATAGAAGAGATAGATGAAATAAGAATAATGAAAAACGCTGCAAATCCCTGCACAACGGTTTATTATTTAATGCATTATTATTTATTACAGAATACCAGTTTTTTACAGATCACAGCTCTCTGTATAGATAACCCGTCTATATAACATATTTTGTACTAGTCTATATTATGTAGACTGCAGACCCTCCGTAGGTTAGTACCTAACCCCGTACTCGTTACTAGGTACCTACCTAAATCACGAGTTAAATGTTGCTAAAATAATTCTGTCGATGACAAATAGTAACTGAAATGGCGAAAAGAAACGCAAATAATGAAGCTCTGAAGGAAAATTGTTGATGTGGAGTGAAATAGATGCCCCTTCTGGGTAGATCACTGTTTTTTGTGGTCAGTACCTACCCTCTGGTCAAGTATAATGAACCGTTGTGTAATAACTTGCCGATCAATAATACTTCAACGGTTGGTCAAGTTGCAAAAGTACCGATCAACAAAATCCAGCCCCTTCTTGGTAGATGAAACGCTGTGTAATAATTTACCGTTGTGTAATAATTTGTCGTTGTGTAATAATTTACCGTTGTGTAATAATTTACCCATCAATAATACTTCAAATTTTGTTCAAGTTTCACAAGTACCTACCAACAAAATCGAATAGTCTATCTATCACTTATCAAATGAAATAATATCGCACAATAACCAACTCGACTTCATACAGCCATCCTTGATTATAATCAGGTGCTCCTTAGTGATGAAATTTTTTTTTTTCATGCTCGATTCCAATGGTTCATATTGAAAATAATAAACCAAAAGGTGTTCCACATGCGAAAATTGACTTCACGTTTCCCGGGACTTCACGGGAAGTTGGGAGGAGATGGAAGTTAGTGGCATCTAGCGTTGAACCCCTGCACTTCCTGGACGGGCCTCTCTCCCGTCGTTCAAAAAGCTGTCGATAACCCATTTCCCGATCACAGTAACTTCGCGAAAAATGAACCGATTTTATTGTTTTAGGGCTTGAATTGAACCTTAGGATCTAAGGAAGAAATCCGCCACGGCAGATTTCCGATACCTCATCATCCAACAAAGATATATCAGTTGAAGAGAACAACCCCCTTAGCCGTGACTTTGTTAATAAATTGCTGCTTCCAGTGACATTTTTCTCCAAATGCGCCAAGGCCGATCGCTAGAGATCAGTCTAACTTGAAGATTTAAAAAAAAAGTGGAAATCGGTGCAAGATTTGAGGATTTATGACGGTCGGGAAAATACGTTGATTCCTTATGGGAGCAGGCAACATGGCCGACACGACAGCCCGCTCTTAACCCATCAACTGTGTACCATTCACTCAGTGAACTGACGTTGAGCAAAGGGTATTCGCTCTTAGAATAAGTGATTTTTCCCTTCAAAAAATCTAGCCAATCAGCTCTTAAAATTCATTCTTCGCTCATTTCCCTGTCTATAACTGTTTCTGTAGTATTTGTGTAATATCACTAGGAACCAATCGTTTCAACCTACGACACATAGATTATTCAGTTGATTGTGGGCTTTCAAATGTGAAGCCCCCCCCCCCCCCCCCCCCCCGCTTGTATTCGTTCGTTTTACTTTTGTTTGTGGTGTTTTTCTGTATGGTTTTGAGTTATTAGTAAGTAATCTCAGAATTGAGCTTGGGGCAGTTGAAGAAGATACCTACTTGGAGACTGCATTGTTCAAAAAGGAAGATCAGGACAAGCTGTCAAGCGAGTTAACTGGAGAATAGAATTTGAATTATGAAGTTGAGGCAGGAAATCAGGTATTTCTTCAAGAAATAATAACACATGAGGAATAAGCCGACCCCTACTATCTTCACTCTCAACCCCTAAACCAGAAATATATGTTTTACGTACAAGACTTGACTGGGTAGAGACGAATAACCGCAGTAGGAATTTGATTATTGGTGGATTGGCTGTTGCCAGAGAAGAGACTACCAACCTCAAATATGTTTCGAGAATGCATTCCGTACCAATAGTTGCATTCATTTCTGCTTGGCAGAACCAATACGCGTGACACAATAATACTGGTCCGGTTTTTTCGCGTTTTGAAGACGTGAAGCATGTGTTAGATTGTGCTCATCTGCTAAAGCAATCAGGATTTTATATCTCAAGATTTCTCTGCCGATTTATAAATAAGGAGGGCCAACTTGGTCAAATAAACAAGGAAAACCAAACTAGGGTTCTTGCGGAACCTGAATTCAGAGTTTACCAGAGCTTGCTACCACCAAGCAAATCATAAGTTCAAGTGATCTGTGCTGAGAGAGAGAGCAAGAGTACGAGCGAAACCTGGTAAACAAATTTAGGGCAGTTAGAAAGCGTAAGGATTTTTGAGAAAACCAGTCTTAGTAATCTATATTGTCTAGTGGGCTGTAAGTAATCTGTTTATATTTGTTGGTTCCAATATTTCATGAACAGATTCTCAAGGATCTGTCAATGAAAATTCGTACTGAGGGGATGCTTTGAGAACAGTTTATATCCACCTTGAGCGAGGATTATATGGTTGGACTGTTTGTCACAAGTTATGTTCTTTTTCTTCAAGTGCAGAATATTCACGATTTACAACTGCACTATGAGTACTTCGCCAACTGAAGCCAGAGTTTTTACAATTTGTGGATACCTGAATAGATTATGACTGGTGACACACGGTCCAACTATACCATCCTGACTCAGGATGGGAATAACCTATTATCAAAAGAACCGTCGAATAAAACTTTAACTGACCAAATCAGGTCAGGTGTGTATGGACGCGCTATCGCATATCTCTCTATTTCTAATAATCCAGGTTCCTGTGCTCCATGTAGAGTGCATACGGATCGTCAGCCACCAACCTCCCTTCTTGTAGTGGCTACCCGATGTCTATGTACGTGGTTCTGAAAACCCATTCTTTTCAAGTTACCTTTTAATGGTAACTGTACTACATATATACCTGGACTGGAATAACACCTCATGGCTTCTCAATAAGTGACCTTTCCTTTTTGGCACTGGTCATCCATAGAATGTTTAGAGGTATCAGAAGGGTTCTTATATTTTTGTTGTGAAGGTGGAAAAATAATTGATGAATTATCACTAAGATGAGGACACAAACAATTACTGCAACATTATGTTTTCATCATTGCTAAATAAAGGATAACTTGCAGCACTGTGTTTGTCCTATTACATGTTATTGGTATGCATTAGTTTTTTTTTCTTTTAGATATTGTGCTGCGAACTTGATTCCTACAATGTACTTGCTGTCCATGGATGTGAACTATTGTGTGCCGTGGTTAGGAAAGCACCATGGATTTTGTACAACGTGAGGGAGATTTTCAAACGGTATCAGAACCGTTTATTCACGCACAATAATTTATTTAATGAATTGAAAAGTAAGTTGCTTTGCTTTATACAGGGTGTTTATCATTACACTGGTGGTTGTGTTATTATACAGACCGATTTCTCAAAAAAAGAAAAGGTAGAAACCTGTGTTTTTCTACCAGGAATCCAAAAGTGACGTTTGTGCGCTTGCGCCTAGACGTGCGCAACGTATCTACCCCTATTTTTTTTAATTGAAGAGTTGGATTTCATACAAAATATCATGGAGAAATCCCAACCCATGCATATCGGTGATTCTACACTAGGTATTTTCCAGTGAGGAATCAAGTACTTAATAAAGTAAGCTATAAAAAAATGGGGTTCTTATTTGAAATGAGAAAGTTAGTGTGTGTTCGTAACTTTCGCACGCAACCACAGAAGTTTCCTTTTTGGATTCCGTATTGAAAAATACTTGATTGGAATGTATAAATGTTTTCAAAATTGGTTTTTAGGTCGTGTAGGTAATAATATAATTATTCACTCGACGGACTATCTCACCTGTCATCTCACTCGTAAAAGGGTAGAATTCAAAAACACCATTTTGGTTAATTATTTCAATGATGAACCTTTTGTGTAAGGTCGACAGCGTCAACCAAATGCCTGTGGAACCTGCCATGGAATCAGAACAATACAGCTATGAGAAAATGGACAATCGTTCGTTTCCACAGGATGTACCACTACATCAAAAGTGTAAATTCAGGAGTGCTGACATCCAATTTCGCAAGACCACAGTCGGCGACCATTGCAATGACCGAAGCACGGTCGTTTACTGTGGCCGCGATGTCTGTCGAAATAGGATGTCAGCACTCCTGAATTTTCACTTTTTATTTGGTGGTACATTCTGTGGAAATGTCCGATTGTCCATTTTCCCACAGGTGTTCTGATTCCATGGCAGGTTCACTGGACATTTGGTTATGCTGTTGACCTGACACTTTGGAATCGAATTTATGGAAACGAAATCTCCCTCCCCCAAATTTGATGGTTTATGTCTATAGTTAGTGTTCTGTAGGTCTATAGAATCCAAAAACAGAATGAAAAAATGCCTGTCCATTCGCTTTAGTTACCATGAACCAAAATTAATTAATTCTGGTTTGTAGAGGTTCTCATTTGGGGTCTAGCTGGTCCTCAAAGCTTGATGTTACTGTCGTCAATATTTGAGAAGTGAAAAAAATTGGTGTTGAAATGCGCCGCAGCTGAAGAACTTTCAATAGAAGGATATGGTTTTTACGACGTTTTTACATTAATCAAATCCTAGGATTTTTTGGAGACCACCTGGAGTCCAGCCATTCATTAAGGGTAAATGTCACGGATTTTAGTAAAAATATTTTCAATAGATGGCTGCACCGTCGGGGGCAATCCAATATTCGGTTTATCTCTTGAATGAGTCAACCGATTTTCAATCTATAAAATGTTCTGTAATTTTTATAACCAACCTCAAATGGCGACATTCAGTTTTGAATTTTAAAATTTTTTTCATGGAGTTCCCGAATTTTTTTACTTAATTTTAATGTTTTTGGAAAAAGCAACTAGTACTTTCGTAGCAAAAAAATCGAAGAATCCAAATCCGTTGTCAGATTGAAAATTGGATCATTAGATCGAACGGCATCTGGGAAAATCTCTATAACAATAGGGGCCTATTGTTAGCCCTCTAATCCTCTGGGGGGGCTCTACCCCTAGGCTGGTGCGACGTTGCACTTCTACTTCCACCTGGTGAGAGTCTACCAGGGACCCTGGGGGTCCTGGGGAAGTTTTCTAGAACCAGGGGTCTGGGGAGTTGGTGGATATCCAGGTTCATTATGCCTAATAGTTGGACATTTTTCAACAAGGTAAACCGACATTTCTGATCTCATGCTGTCGAATTATTCTCAACAGTATTGGTAATACGTTGGCCGACAGGCAGGAAGCTATCAGGGGAGAAAGATGAGATTGATGTCAGTTTTTTTTTGTTTGTTATGGTTATTGTAATTTTAACCCCCCTCCCACCAATAGGGTTTTTGGTTTATTCTTGTTATTTTTATTATATTTTTCGATTTGTTATTTAATTTCTTCTTGTTCGTGTTATTACGATTATTAAATATTTTTATTATTATTATCGTTATTGCATGCATTTTTTTATTGTTATTGACATTCGTAAAACGTGTAATTGTTATCGTTATTTTATTTATTTTCGTTATTGTGGTCGAAGTTTTTAAAACATCCAAAAAAATTTATTCTTGCTACCTTTTTTTGTTCATGCTGTCTTCCAAAATCTTTTTTTAATTAAAGAAAAAACGCTGCAAATTATTATATAACGGTTTATTATTTACCTGTATAGATAGATGCCTTCTTCGTAGATCACTGTTTTCTGTGGTCCATACCTACCCTCGAGCTCCCCCCAGGAAAGCACTAAACCGAGTAGTGGATCCGGCCTGGGAATTACAGTTTCATACAAATGCGAGGGATTCAATAATTCAATCATTCATTATTTGTTGTTATTCATGAAGCGTAACGTTTGTTTAAAGTTGCAAAAGAAATGACAATATCTTCAAATGAAATAATGTCACAGAACAACCAGCTCGACTTCATGCAGCCATGCGTGATTGTAATCAGGTGTTCCCTAGCAATGATATCTGGGCTGGATTTCTCAGTTAGTTTTTGGTTACCCGTGTTGAAGAGTAACAACAATCTGAGAGCAACCCTCAAAACGGCAATGAAAAATGACGGCCGTCAAATCCAGCAGGATATTTTTGTCACCAAGGAACTTAAAAATGACGGCCCGGTGACGATGAGCGATCTGAGGGCGTCTGAAAGTTGACCCATTTTTACCGATTTTTGGCCCCTATAAACTTGACATATGTGTCAAATTTGACCCACACAGTGTCAGTTGAAATAATATTAGTTTTAGCCCATAATACGAACTGTTGACCCCCCATCAAAATTTGACCCGTATTCTGTACGAAAAACAATTGAAACGTTATTTTTCCGTCTTTACTCACCCTTCCATACAACTTTCAGTGATTGTATATCAATATTGTACGCAATTTTAGCCGTTCTTACTCAAAAACTCAAATTAGACCCCCCCCTTAGAATTTTTAAAAATTGCTCGTCTTCGAACTCATCCTTCTGTTTGGCAGTAAGAACATTTTGGCGAAATTTGGATTTTCCCAGGTTTTTGATTCATAAAAAATGAATTTCGGGAGCTTAACCTTCGTTACAACCTCAGTTCTTCACTCTTCGGTCAAAATCAACTTAATATTTGGTCTTCTCGCCCTAAAAACATGGAAAACACCTCACCGCAAGCTCATGTTAACTCAAATCTCAAAAATCCCTCAAAAGCCCCTATTTTTACACCCACTTTTCTCCCATAACACCCCTGGGTATATTCCGATTGTGCTGCAAAGTTTCGGGATACAACTGGGGTCCAAATGGAGCCTGTGTGCGGAAGAACGAATTTTTAAGACAAAAGATGAAGCAGTTATGCGTGATACGGTGAACAGCGTGCGGCGGACTGACATTGCACTTTCTGGGACCTATGCACCTTGAAACGTAAAAGAAAAAATTTTGAGGGGGTGTTATAAAAATTGTTTGCTGAGCGAGTAGGTGTATTATTCACAGAATAATAAACTAAAAACGCTATGTCCGTCTGCCGTATCACGCATAACTAGGTACCTCATTTTCGGTGTAAAAAATTCTTTTTTGCACACAGGCTCCATTTAGGTCCTAGTTGTGCCCCTAATTTTTTCAGCCCGATCGGAATATACCCAGGGATGTTATGAGTCAAAATGTGTATAAAAATAGGTATTTTTTGTGTTCCAGTTACATGAGGTTTTGAGGTATCGTTTTCCATGTTTTTCTGGGACGATAAGACCGAATATGAAGTCGATTTTGACCAAAGAGTGGAAACTTGACGTTCTACTTTAAGGTTCAGCTCCCAAAATTGATTTTGTTCATGTTTCAAAACCTGGGAAATCGTCTGAAATCACCATCAATTTGTATAATAACACTAGAAAAACTGTCAGCACGTGAATCAATGGCACTACCAATGATCAAAGATCTTAAAAAGGCTTTAAAAAAAGGAGCGTACCTAATTCGGGTTTTGGGGGCCAAAATTGCTGAAAACCATCAGAAGTAGCTACATCAACTATTTCAGATGAAAGAAACAATAAATGAACAGCCAAAATTTCTGTAAATGTCCAATAGAATAATAAACCCATGTGACTTTGCAGCGTTTTTCAAATGGAATAATATCACAGAACAACCAGCTCGACTTCATACAGCCATCTGTGATTATAATCAGGTGCTCCCTAGTGATGATATCTGGGCCGGATTTATACCGTTTGATTCACGAACATGTTGACGAACCATTTCGGTGAAAACGAACGGCTGGTCGTACAATGCTGCGCGTGGTCTCAAAACATGATTTAGTTCAAGATCAATTTAAAAATGTAAAAAAACCATACCCTTCTATTGAAAGTTTTCGTGCTACGGTGTTCTGAAAATTTCAACCCCTTATTCTTTACCCCTTAGGGATGACTGACACTAACGCCGAGCTTCGCGGACCAACTAGACCCCAAACGGGACCTGCAAAGCAAATTTCATTCATTTCGGTTCATGGTAACTAAGAAAATTGTGAAGTACAGATGTATGATTGAATGGAATTTGGGCCGTAATCTTCTGGAGCACCCTTTAATTTTTTAGAAAATTGCTTTTTATTCTTATTTTTCCCACCAATAAAAAGAGCTCGCCTTCACACAGCATTCCTACATTTCCTTCTGTGCTATTTTCTTCATTATACTTGCTTTCACCGTTATATATCTAATAGTTTTAGCTTGCCATTCGGGACCAATTTGGTAATCTAGAGCAGCCCCTCTAACTACTTGTGAATGGCCCTCTCCTCCCCCTGTTGATTTGTTAACCCCCAGTAAACTTTTGGTCACTAATGCCATATAACTTTCTGCCAAGTTACTAGTGTCATTTGACTAATAGTGACTTTTCCAGTACCTACAGGGACAAAAGTGCTACTTGTATTTTAGAAAGTAAAATAACAT
The DNA here is from genome assembly GCA_954871275.1 of Leptopterna dolabrata. Classification (NCBI taxonomy): domain Eukaryota; kingdom Metazoa; phylum Arthropoda; class Insecta; order Hemiptera; family Miridae; genus Leptopterna; species Leptopterna dolabrata. The sequence goes on along the minus strand of OX940974.1, from coordinate 92,432,466 downwards.
TTACCTCATCAAAAGTCTTCCCGTTTCCGGGGTTTGAACAGTAATACTCTTTACATTGTCTGTTATTCCAAAAATGTGATTTGGCCCATTAGTTAAGTCTATCTTCAAATCTTCTACTAGACTGGCGGATTTCTAATTATGCACGATTGCACCTCTCGCACACATTCGAGATATTTGCTATCGTCAGTCATTGTCATTGATATTTCCATAGGCGTCAGTTGTGAATCTTCAACCTGATAACAGCGTTGTGACAGCATAATATACTATGGATTAAAATTTTTCCTGAAGCTTTTATTGATCTTCCTTCATTTTGTGGCGAGTTTATATACTTCGTACGGTTTGGTAGATTATGAGTACGCTGCAAATCATTAGGTATTGAATGGCTTATTATGGAAATTACAGTCGCAAAGCTTAGAAAATAGTCATTTAGTAATGAAACTATACAAGAAAACTAGATACCAGTCAGGCGCTAAAAACCAACCTTGATACCCTGACAGGATTCAGCCAAAATTTGGCTGTACCCCGATTTGATCCAGCAGCCGACTATTCTGCCAAGCAAATGTTGTAGTTGAAGAAACAGATGTAGAAGGAAAAATACTCTCTTAGATGTGAACTCAGTCCGCCTGCTAGCTCAAATCAACAGGAAAGGGAAGGCAATGTTGCAAGGTGAGCCCAGGTAGAGGATTAGAGGGCTAACAATAGGCCCCTATTATAGTGATTTTCCCAGATGCCGTTCGAGCTAATGATCCGATCTTCAGTCTGAAAACGGATTTGGATTCTTCGATTTTTTTCCTATAAAAGTTACTAGTTGCTTTTTTTTTTAAGTTGAAATTAAGTAAAAAATTTTGGGAACTCCAGCAAAAACAATTTTAAAATTCAAAACTGAATGTCGCCACTTGAGGTTGCTCATAACGATTACAGAACACTTTACAGATTGAAAATTGGCTGACCCATTCAAGAGATAAATCGAGTATTGGATTGGCTCATTTTGAAGCACAACGTGGTGGCGGTTCTTGGAACTAATCTGGTGACATTTACCCTTAACAGTAAGGCCCTGAAGTTTGAACTGAAGAGCTTCATCTGTATGATTGGGAATCATACGGTATACATAACTCCAGCCCAGACCAGATATCAGTGATTGGGTACAGCTGATTATAATCACGCTTGGCTTTATGAAGTCGATTTTGCTGTTCTGTGATATTAATTCATTTGAAGAAAGGTGGTTATTTTGGATTTAGTTGATACTTTTTTGCCTATTTGTTGATAGGTACAAGGCTGCTGTTCATGGCCAAACGAATCACCCTAATTAGTTAAAAATTTTGGGTTCACAGAAAAAAGTTATATGTGCAGAAGGGGTATTAATATAAGAAGATAATAAACTGTTATGTTGTAATTTGTAGCATTTTTTTTATAGAACCTTCGTTGCATTGTGGAAGTGGTATATTATGTCCCAAGAATATAGAGTTGATCTAGTTCACTCCCCGTTCGCTGGAAAAAAGCTGTTTATTTTTTATGTGTATGCCTTGACCTAGTCACGTCCGTGATAGTCACTGAAGACTCGGAATAGAGCTAGGAAAGTGTTAAAACCGTTATAAGTTCAATTAACCCCTCCCCACCCCTCACTCACTGCGGATTCATTTGCTGAAACCTCATTTTCCGAATATGGGTTGTTGGAGCAGTAATATGGGAGACTATTTAAGTGATAAAACCCCAGTATCTATCTGTAAGTCAAACCAGAAAAAAGAGGAAAACAGAAGTTTAGAAGAAAAACTTGGGATGCAATGGGATATTCTATTCATTAATAAAAAAGTTTTTTCCTAAGTATATTAATGGGGTTAACGAAAATCGGGTCTGTTCGTTGAGAAAATGTTAACATACAGTTAGTAAAGCGAAGCAAATAGAAATTGGGAGTTTGAAAAAAAGGCGGGTGTGACTTAGAGATAATTCACTGCCTCCTCAAGCTGCACAAAGCACAGAGGACAAATCTAAGCGGAATAAACAAGATCGAGATTGAAATAATATAATAGCTGAAATTTCCTCTAATGTAGCTTGACCAGTTTTGAACGATAAAATAACGTTAGACTGAGCGGCGACCTTGGTCGCCAAGATCCCTATGGATACTATAATCCTTACTACTTTTATGCTCGGCTATCATGTAGATGTAGGACCTGCCCTTTTTCAACATCCGATATCTTTATTTCGTATTTCCTTCAGTATATTACACAGTTATCACCTTTTCTTACACTACTTCCTTTTCACAGTTACTTGACTAAAATATTTCCGAAATCATATTGTTTCTAGAATCACGGGAAACGTGTTTTTTTTTGTTTTTTTTTTTTCAAACTGTTCCTACTAATTTGTGGCTTACATCTCCATCCTCCTTTGAAATTATTTTAATCCATTTGAATTTTTCAGTAATACCCTTCTGTGAAGCTGTAGAGTTACTTATTGAAAAGTATCCAGACCAGCTGAACAATTATTACAATGGTTTGTGGGAAGAGATTGTGAAGAAGCTTCACCAGGTGATGATATCGTTGTTCCCTTTCTTCTCCATTACTAGTTACCTAATTTGAAACTGTTCTACAGTTGAACTACAGGGAAACTTCCACCTTCAGACACTTCTGCCAAACGGACACTTCCGCCTCTGGTTATTCAGTCATTCCCAGCTGTTCTCTATTGGTTCCGAAGTTGATTGTGCAGTTGTATAGCTGACATTCAATACAGCAGACGCAGACAGGATGTCAAATCCAAGATCTGACAAAGTTACTGATTTCCAAAATGAGGAGTACCCACGTTTTTTTATTTATTTATTTATTTTTTTAAATCCAAAATTAGGATCGAGATGAGTTATTAGATACGTATTTCAGAGTTGCTGTACCCACTGGTAGTTATTTTATTAATATACTTAGACTTGATGACATCACTCGCTGCCACTGGTGGATACTTGGCATATATAATTCATGACTCCTTTAATACATTACGAGTGGAATGGATCTACTGAGCCGTCCGTTCCCCTTTGGAGGAGTGGATCTGTGATTCCAGCTCCCAGGAGCACATACCCACTTGTGTTGCGGGTTGCATAGCCAGTTTACGTTGGTGGCAGACGGTCTGGGGATGGATCCAACCTCTAGAAATAAATTATTTTCGTCAAATTTTGGTTCTGGATTGTTGTTTTCATTCATTGCTAGTCATCACAAGCAGTTACCACTAATGTTAAATCGAGAAAAAAAACAAAAACAGGTCTCGTCCCTGGGAGTTTCCACCAAAATTTGCACTGCTCACAATGTGTTCAGGCAGGACTGTCCATGTGCATCCACTATATTGGCTCAAGTTTATCTGATAGTCACTTCTAGAGCATCGTGCAAGGAGGATCCATTGAAAAAAAGTTGAATGAAGAGAAAGTTGTTAACCCAGTTGTCATGTCTCTGGCAATATCCAAACTCTGCGTGGAGGGAGAATTTAAATGTATGGTGTGGTGGTTTGGGAATAAGGTAGTGGTGATGTGACGTATGGTGAGTGAGAGTGACGGAGGAGAAGGTTGCTGGATCTAGCGTCTAAAAGGTTAAAACCTATGGCAAAGCCAGGAAGGTTACCACCACTAAAGACGCTAGAGGGTTTTGCCCAGTGGTTGCCACTCGAGGCCGGTTATCACCAGGCCGGTTCCACCAATCTGAGATGTTTTAGGTTATAGGTAAGGAGGCGTGAGAGGAGAGAGAGAAAAGTAATCGACTTTAGGTGAGCGTAGAATGAGGTGACAGGTGAGAACGGCGGGTTTTTATATTACCCTGTCCACTCTCCCCAGCCCATCAACGGCTGGTGGGGGAGCTTCAGGACTCCGTGAGCCGGGTCACGTACGCCACCTCACTCGTTCGATTTTATTCTTTGAACAATCTGTTTATTACAAGGAGTGATGTTCTGGGAGGATCACGACATATGGCATAACTGGAGGCCTGTAGGTAATTTTTAAAATCATGTAATATATATTATTTCTCATTTGGCATTTCCTCATCAGTTACCAGCCATTCAGGGGAAAAAATCATTCAATTTCAGACCCATGTGTACCAGTCATTGGCCCGTCTATTATGGATGAACGGTAAAATATGTTCGTTAACATATTATTCAGTCGTGATGTACATGCCAAATGTGAAACTGGTTCCATAATCATCTGGTCCCAAGAAAAATAAAACAAGAACATAATGTGGCACATTGCTTCCTTTTGAAGTTATCACATTTGTGCGTCTGCAGACAAACATTAGTAAGATTTTGACTGCATTTATGTGGGACTTCCCTGGGCCTGATCCGTATCTACCATCCAAATTTCAGCTCATTTCAACCAGTCTTTTGTATACCTACCTAATTATGGAAATTGCAAGGATTTCATGTTGGTTAACACGGGTTGAAGCATACTCGTCCACGTCATTGCACTATACTGCTGGATAGATTCAGCAAACACTGTATAGAAGATACCTAACATATGCACAGTCACCCTACGCCAGCTCAACGTTTATGTGGCAACATGAGCCAAATCCATCAGCAAACAAACAACATGAACCGAAATCAACGAGATACCATGGCCTGTGTGAAGTCCACAATGCTGATATGAAACCCTATTTTGGAATGCCTGACGTGCGACAAATTCATGGAATTGCTTCAAATAATCATAATTCAAGATATGGATGTGATTGGAGTCATTGAAGCAGGAGCTGCAGCTGATAATATCTCCGACTTCCAATTAATTGGTTATCAGTCTTATGTTCTTTGGAGGAGTCGATAATGCTTGTCCGGAATCCTAGTTTTTGCGAAGTCATCTCTTACTGTGCAATTTTAAATACACAAAGAAATGTCACCAGAGGACAAGCTTTAAGTAGCAGAGCTTAAGAGTATGGAAACAAGGTCTGCATCACCGCTTTTTTGTGCTGTACAACCCACAACAAAATACACCATCTTCTACGTGGCTGGAAACGCTATGGGAATCGCCACTGTATACTGTGTGGGGACTTGAACACTCCTTCGTCTTGCTGGAATTACCGCTGCACTGATGCCACCGGAAGAGCTCTTGATGATTTTATTGACACAAACCTGGCCGACTAGCTGCCAAATGCAGAAGGAAAACCAACTTTCTTAGCCACACATCCTCACCTGATGTAGTTTTCTCCTACTCAGCACATATATCTAGTTTGGACCTTTCACTGTTGGCACCTCCTGGAAGTTTTGGTCACAGTGTCATGATACTATCCGAGAAAATTTAAACACCAAGATGGATTGAAAAGGGAAGGGTGGGTTGGAACCTGAAGAAGGCTGAGTGGGAAGAGTTTGAGTGATGACAGACCAGTTGCTCATTTTCAGCTTCGTAAATGATGGCATACAAGACTTGCAGAAGAATATCTCTGAAGCTATTCTGAAAGCCGCCCTCCTCTCTATCCCAAGGGGCAAGTCAAGAATTATGAACAATACTGGAATCAGTGCCTACAGGATATGAAGCTGGATAGAGATAGAGCCGTAGAAGTTATCATGCAACTGGAAACCAAGATCTCAAAACGCTCAACATTAAGTCACACTGTTCAAGAAAGAGATCATCAAAGCAAAACGAACGGTTTTCAGAAACTTTTTGAGCAAGCTTAATTTCCATAAGGGTGGAGTCGAAGCTCACTGCTTCATATTCCAACTAAACAAAGGCAGTCTTCTGCCGAAAAGTCCGATCAGAGATGTTGCTCGTCTCTTTTGCAAACATTATGCATCTGTCAGTACTTTTAACCTGAGCAAGAGGTTCCTCGACATTTCCACATGTCAGAGGGAAGGAGAGGATGAACTCATGAACGCTGGTTTCTTCATTACCGAGCTTAATGTGGCTGTACTCACCATTCCTAGCGAGAGATCCTACCCGAATTCTTCGTCCACCTTGGACCAAAGGCTAAAGATACTGTTCTTCACTTCCTGAACATGGTATGGCATGAGCACTTCCCTGATGAATGGAGAAAGACTGAAATAGTGCAAATTCTAAAAAGTGGGAAACCTGCAGATTGCCTGGAAAGCTATCACCCTGTAGCTCTCACCAGCGTGCTCTCAAAGCTTTTCAAAAAGTTGCTGCTGGGTAGGCTTGAGTGGTTTTTGGAGCAATACAGTCTTCTTGCTCCAGAACAGGCTGGCTTCAGAAAGCATCGTGGTACCATGGAGCAGGTTGTTCAACTGCCTCAGGGGGTGAAATATGGTTTCCATCAGAAAATGAGCACACTGGCGGTTTATGTGGATTTCAAAACTGCCTTTGATCAATTATTTTGGTGGGGCCTGGTCCATAAGCTCGGAGACATAGGGCTGGCCGGACGGCAGTATTCTTCATTACAGTAGTTTCTTGCCAAGAGATTCATCAGAGTTCAGTACCATGACAATGTTTCTTCCAGGATCAATCTGCCAGACTCGCTAGGATGTCCCTCAGGGCTCTTTGCTGAGCCTGCTGTTGTGCAGCATCATGATCAATGATATTGTCCCAGCAGGAGTAAGTGGTGTACAAGCCCTCCTGTAGCTGACAATCTTGTTTTCTGGGCGACATCAAGCAATGTTCCTGCACTCGATGCAGCCCTGTACTAATCTGTGGAGGTCCTGGCCAAATAGGCAGACAGAAATGAGGTGGAGGTAAATGTCCTCAAAACATAATTCCAGCTCTTCTCACTCTTGACAGAGACCCACTCAGTATCTTTGATACTCTGTAAAAGAAAAAAAATGGGCCAGGTTCAGTGACAGGCAGCCACAGGAAAGAGGTGGGCCAACCTGCTGGAACCAAAAGACTGATCCTCTCATCACATAACAAGTCGATGGCATGTTTCAGACACATTACAGGACATTATTCCCCATTGAACCCCCATTGCACATTCGTAACCAGCCTGCTCCCTCCACCACTCAAGCAGCTACAGACCACCTATTTGACTGTCATCAGTTTGACGACAGTTGGAAATCATTTTCACCAGACCTTCTGGTTTTTGTATCGAGTGGGCACCTATAAACGCTTTGAAAAGCTTGCATGTGCTTACCCAACCAGCAATTAGCTCTTACCTCTGATAGAATCATGTGAAAGGGTCTAAAGGTTAAATATCCAGTAGTGTCTTAGCATTTGAGTAAAAAACTTCCCCTGGGACATACCCTATGAGGTTGAATATTGAAAAATTTAAATAATTGTGTCTCAATTATTAATGTATATGTAATTTGAATACTCAAAGATCGGTGATACCTACCTTATGACGCTTGTGTACCTATTACAAAACCTAATGCTGCAAACAATATGACTTGGATGTACAGTTATGGGATTTGCGCGGTACCGTATGACCTCATAGAGCTATTACACATCCCACTGTTACAAACAATATGACTTGCATGTACAGTTATGGGATTTGAGCGGTACCTTATGACACTCATGTACCTGTTACAAAACCCACTGCTACTAACAATGTGACTTATATGTACAGTTATCGGATTTGAGTGATACCTTATGACCTCATATAGCTATACAAAACCCTCTGCTAAAAACAATATGATTAGCATGTACAGTTATGAGATGTGAGCAATACCTTATGACCCTTATGTACCTATTACAAAACCCACTGCTACAAACAGTATGATTTGCATGTACAGTTATGGGATTTGAGTGATACCTTATGACCCTTACGTACCTATTACAAAATTCATCGTTATAAACAATATGACTTTTATGTACAGTTATGGGATTTGAGTGATACCTTATGGCCTCATATAGCTATTACAAAACCTAATGCTACAAACAAGATGACTTGCATGTACAGTGATGGGATTTGAGCTTGTCGTTTGAGGGTGACAAATGACTGGTAGCTGGTACCCATCAAGAATCTAAGAGTATTATTGAGAATATGTAGGTTGATAGGTATAACCCCTCAGAATATTGACAGTCCTTGGCAAAGTGGATCATAGGTGAATCATGGCCTCTCAATAGCACTCCATCCAGTGCATTCCTGTCACAGTACATGTTGGGCGACCAGTCATACTGCTTGGCCAGGAGCTCCCATCTATGTCTGCTCACATCAGTCCTGTATATTGCTAGGGCCACTAGCTTCTTCTATCACCTCACCAATATACAGGGTGCTCACTGCCCACCCCTGCCAACAAACCCCTGAACTCCATATGCAGTGGACATGCTGTGATGAAATAAACATATTCCTCAGGGATGCACGTGTTGCGCATTGGTTCATGGGTCATTATCATCGGCCATTCAAGCCGTGTGCAGAAGGAAAGAGGTGGAGAGAACCCCTGAGCCAAACCCGCAAGGGGAACCTATAACACCACCCCCCCCCCCCCCCCCTCAAAATCAGACTCCTGTACCAAATTGTAGAAATAAAGTAAATTAAACTCAGAATTTTAGTAGTGTAGGCTTTGGGGCACATAGCAATTCGATGGAAGGAAGTTTCACTGTAGTTATTGACATTTGCATTCAAAACTAAACTGATAAGTAATTTTCCTCTATGCTACCTATTGCCTCACTGGCCTAGGTTGGGACAAGGGGCGTTGAGATTAGAATAATCGTCTCATTCGAACCACACTGGTATAGTTTGTGAAATTTAATGTGGAGTTGTTTGTATTCCAGATTGCAGGTCATGAGAGCCAGTCCTTGATATTGTCCCTGACAAACATTTTGTTAAAACTGAAGATTC
>OX940974.1:92398635-92423594 GCA_954871275.1 Leptopterna dolabrata | reverse complement strand
TTACCTGATTTTACTGTTGGTGATTGTCTTTCAGATTTTTCAATCCACAAGCCTGGGGAAACTTCATTAAACCTCAGTTCTTCACTCATTGGTCAAAATCAACTTCATATTCGTCTTCTCCCCCCCAAAAAAATATGGAAAAACGTTACCTCACAAGCTCATGTTCACTAAAACCTTTAAAAAATACCACAAAAAACCCAAATCTTTCCCCCCATAACACCCCTGGGTGTATTCCGATCCGGCTGCCGGGCTTCGGAGCAACGCCGGCCCAAACTGTGTACAGAAGACCGAAGATTTTATACCAAAATTCAGCGAAATTTTAAGGCTGAAACCTTTAAACCTCAATTTTCCACTGTTTGGCCAAAATCTACTTCATATTGGGTCTCCTCGTCCTAAAAAACATGGAAAACGATACCTCACAAGCTCTTGTTACTAAAACACCAAAAAAACGAATTTTTACACCCGTTTTGGTTTATTATTCTTTGAATGATACACCTATGTAATCGCTCAACAGAAAATTTTTATAACCCCCTCAAAATATTTTCTTTTACCTTTCAAGGTGCATAGATTTCAAAAATGCAATGTCCATCTGCTGTCCGCCGTATCACAGTTTCGGTCTTTCGCACGCGGGCTCCATTTGTGCCCTAGTTGTGTCCCAGAACTTTGCAGCCCGATCTGAATATACCCAGGGGTGTTATGGGTGAAAAATGGGGATAAAATAGGTATTTTTTCTGTTTGAGTAGCAAGAGCTTTTGAGGTATCGTTGTCCATGTTTATTAGGACGAGAAGACCAAAGTCAATTTTGATCAGAATAGAAAATTGAGGTTCTAACGAAGTTTCAACCCTGAATTTACTTTATATTGTGGTCTAAAATCGTCGTTCTTCCACACACAGTTTGGATCCCCATTTGGGTCCTAGTTGTGCTCCGAAGCTCGGCAGCCCCATCGGAATACACCCAGGGGTGTCATGGGAGAAAAATGGGTGTAAAGATAGGGGTTTTGAAGGTTTTCTTGAGGTTTTAGTGAACATGAGCTTGTGAGGTATCGTTTCCCATATTTTTTAGGGCGAGAAGACCGAATATGAAGTTGATTTTGACCAAAGAGTGAAAAATTGAGGTTGTAACAAAGGTTAAGCTCCCGAAATTCATTTTTTATGAGTCAAAAACCCGGGAAATTGTCTGGTCACCATAAATTTGCATAATGACACTAGAATTAGTATTAGCCGGCGAATAAAGACACTGAATGTTCAAAGATAATCTGGAGGAAAAAAAAGGAGCCGAGGTCGTCCTTTTGGGGGGCCATAATTGGTGGAAACCATCTTAAATAACTGTTTCAATTATTGCACATGAAATAAGCAATAAATGATCAGCAACATTTCTGTAGTATGTTCGATAGAATAATAAACCCAAGTTACAAGGAATTTGCAGCGTTTTTCACCTGTAACAACCTCGGGTATATTCCGATCGGACTGCAATGTTTCGGGACACAACTAGGACCCAAATGGAGCTTTAATGCGAAAGAACGCATTGTTTAGACCGAAAATGAGGTAGATATGGATATAAGGCGGACAGCGGATATGCATGATACGGCGGACAGATATTGCATTTTTGGAATCTACGCACCTTGAAACCTAAAAGAAAAAAATTTGAAGGGGTGTTATAAAAAATTTTTGCTGAGCGAATACATAGGTGTATTATTCACAGAATAATAAGCCACAACGTACTGCCCATCCGCCGTACGCCGTACCATCCATACCTACTTTATTTTCTGTCTAAAAAATTCGTTCTTCCGCACACAGGCTCCATTGGGGCTTTAGTTGTATCCCGGAACTTAGCAGCTCGATCGGAATATACCCAAGGGCGTTATGGGTGAAAAATTAGTGTAAAATAGGGTTTTTTGGTATTTCAGTAACATGAGCTTATGAGATATCGTTTTCCATGTTTTTTAGGACAAGGAGACCGAATATGAAGTCGATTTTCACCAAAGAGTGAAAATTAAGGTTTTAACGAAGTTTCAGCCTTAAATTTACGTTAAATTTTGGTCTAAAATCATAGTTTTTCTGCACACAGTTTGGGTCTCCATTTGGGTCTCCAATATCTATATTACTTATATGGATGAAGTCGATGTTCACCAAAGAATGAAAATTAAGGTTTTAACGAAGTTTCAGCCTTAAATTTACGTTAAATTTTGGTCTAAAATCATCGTTTTTCTGCACGCAGTTTGGGTCTCCATTTGGAACGCATATTGGTCCTAGTTGCGTCCGAAACTTTGCAGCCCGATCGTTATATACCCAAGGGTGTTATGGGTGAAAATTGGGTGTAAAAATAATGGTTTTTGGTATTTTTGAGCTTAGTTTGGTAATTTGACCGAACGTGAAGTCTGTTCTGACCAAAGAGCCAAACCTGAGGTTTTAACGAAGTTTCAGCCTGAAATTCGCGTTAAATTTTTGTCTAAAATTATCTATCTTCCGGACTCGATCGGAATACACCCAGGGGTATTATGGTGGAAAAATTGGGGGTTTTGGTTTTTTTTTTAAAGGTTTTAGTAAAAATGAGCTTGTGCGGTACCGTTTTCCATATTTTGTAGGGCGAGAAGACCGAATATTAAGTTGATTTTAACTAAAGAATGACGAATTGAGGTTTTAACGAAGTTTCAGCTCTCAAAATTCATTTTTATGAGTCAAAAACCTGGGAAATTGTCTGAAATCATCATAACTTTGTGTAATAACACTAGAAGTAGTATGAACAGGTGAATCAAGATAATTAAATGGCTTTATCAGTGGTCAAAAATAATTGTTGTAAAAATAAAATTTAAAAAAATTAGAGCCCGGTTAGTGTTTTTGGGGGCCAAAATGGGTGGAAACCATGAAAAATAGCTATTTCAGAGTTTTCACATGAAAGAAACAATAAATGAACAGCTAACATTTCTGTAGATATCTCCAATAGAATAATAAACCCATGTCACAAGCTTTGCAGCGTTTTTATACATTTATCATAAACTCTCAATGGCATAGAATAATTATATGAATCTGCCAGGGTGTCCCAGCGGGCTTGAGTGTCCGATGTGGATATCTTTGCTCCTGTCTCAGGTGGACACCAATAAAAGCTTTGATAAAGCTTGTATGCTTACCCAACCAGTGATTAGCTCTTCACCGTTGATATAATCATGTGAAGCTTATATGGATAGAGACTGAAGGTTCAATAATTAAAATTTCTTAGCATTTGTTTCCCCAGGATATACCCAATGAGGTTGAATCCGGGGTTATAACAAAGAAAAAAATATGCAATCCTGAATAATTTGCCACTGTCATGTACAACCATTGTTTTGAGTCCCGTCTTTCTTTCAGGTCTGGCGCTCATAAAATTTATCTGGTGTCGATTTCCATCCAAAGTATATGCATTATGATTGGCAAAATTGTTCCGATGTTTGAAAAATATCAACATTTTATTGTTAAGCTCATGGACTCCTTATCCCTTCACGAACTCGGGGGAAATGATTATGTAGTTCATACCTTACAAGTGTACTTACTTACCATTCCAATCACAAGTGACCACATATTGAAAACGTTTGGTAAGTAATACTTCCAACTTACATACCTAATTAATTGCTTCTTTTGTTATAAAAATGAAGAAAGCTCTAAGTTTTATGAGATACAGGGTGGTAATCGTGAAAGGTAGCGGTTAGCAGTAATCCTGCATCATGGGTAGTGACATACTAGGCCCTGTGGTAGGCGGTTAGCCGCATAATTTCTCCAATGACATGTCAGCAGGTCTGCTTTTCCCGCCTACCAGCAGAGAGAGCGGTTTGGAAGGGTAATGTACAGATACAAATAGCTACTGACAAATAGGGGAGACGCCGAAAGTGGCGGGCCCTAGCCTTTTAAGGCTAAATATAATGATAAGTTGGTGAGAAAATGAGATAAGGGATGGCAGCAATATCGCAAATTTACTTTCCTCCGGATTTGTGAACAGCTCAAGATATTTTGAATCTCAAAACGGATGTCAGTAAAACAGCAGTAGAATTCGACGAAATTGGTTTAAAGCCGAACAGTTGAAGAAACTGTTCAAATTGTCTACTTTTTCCAATGTGGGACTTTTTTATAGGACAGTATGTGTATATAATCCATGAACCTGTTTGGTGCATTAGTATGGAGAAGCAAACAATTTTGTTCACTTTGCCAACACTTGAACTATCATAATTGTATTACTACGTGTATTTTATTATAACATAAATATTGTGTACTATCATTGATATGAGGACATCACGAGAATAAGTCATATTTTCGTCTCAGATTGTCAGGGTATACACAGGCTGGTTCATTGGTGGTACAATAACGATGTTTTCATGTTTTCATACAATAATGTTATTGAGATGCTGTGAGCCACACCTTGATTTGTCGAATAACGAATATAACTAACTAGTGTGGGTAATCTGTAATCCCTGTAGAGGCCCATATTATCTCTTCTTGGAAAATTGTTCTTCAAAAGGCACATTGCAAGACAAAAACTGGCCATGTCTAGGAATTTTGTGAACGCTCTTGTCAGGATCCATGAACTTCTATTTTACGACGTCTGATAGATCTTGTGCGGAGATTAAGGCTTAGAATCTGTGGTACAGCTATATCTATATTCGACCTACAACCATACACTGTGACTGTCCTATTTGACCGATCATTGGAGAGAAAAAAGTAATTTACTAATTTTGGTTTATCATTGTCAATAATGAACGTTTGGATCGAGCTTGAAAAAAAAAAATTAACCTTCCCTAAAGTATGATTGTTTCCGTGTCAAGGTATGCGGAATAAAACAATTTCTGCTGTCCTTCATACTTCGGAGGTAGTACTTCGTTTTTCTTAGTTATCGTAAACCAAAATTAATTAAATTTGATTTATAGGTCGAACTAAGAGACGCACCCCACCCTGCCCTCTCTCCTCCTCAACCCACCACTGCCTTTGGCCCACCAATCGAAAAAACATGATTACGAATGCGATATTGTCGACCTATCAAAATTCTGAAAACGGATTTGTAAACTTTAGATATATGTGCACACCGTTTTATAAGGCCAAATTTTGGAAAAATTCAAAAATCGGTCGAATTTTTTTGACGCACTGCACACAAAAATTTGCACAGGTTTTAACCAATTGCGTCCGATTCTACGGTTGTTTTATTGACAGATCCGTTTCCACATTAAAAACATCTTGATCCTATCTCAAATAAGGAGGAAAGTAAATTCTCTTCATTTTGGTGCTGCCACGTCATGGCATATTTTGCAGCTAGACTCGTTACATTTAACCGCTCGTCGTTACATACGCACTTAGCTGTTGAAAGACTGGTTTGCGGATGGCTTGCCAGATTTCTGGATCATGGTTGATCGCATACCGTTCGCCGGAACAAAAAATCATGACGGACGGTTCACAAACGATTCGGTTCACTGCAGTTCCCCATTCAGTATGTCAGGCGGTTTTATGGTTGGTGAATGCGATAAAATCGCCCATTAGGTCAAGTAAAGAAGGGAGCAACTTTTGTCCACCTTTTTCCAGAGGTTGCGGTTGTGCTGCCCAGTATTTCATTAGATTTAGTGAAAATTATGTGAATTGAGTTCCAATTCATCTTGTAGCTTTTGCTTTGAATTTAACTAAGACTCACCATTTTTTAGTATCTCGCAACATGTTGAAACATTGCTCAATGAAATGGCCTACTTGTCCACAACTACAAATCAACAATATCTGCGAAGTGAAATCATGTACTGGTTGTTCCCACTCTCGGTTTTGGAAGAAATTGATGGGCATCGAGTTTTTCTTCAAAAGTCAGGTCAATGGTATGTCAGTATTTTTGTTGTTGGTGGTAGGATTGAAATAAAAATAATTATTTTTTAAGGTGTTTACTTTTTTTTTTGAAGATATCTGTGGCTTATATAGGTAGGCCATCGGCCAAAGTATTGTCCTTTGTCCTTATATGCTGTTACGCTCTTTTTATCAGTGCTTTGGCAGGTCCAGTGGAGATGGGCACAGCTTTACTTCACCAAAACAGAAAGAAACCAAAAATAAATTCAAACGAACATTATACCTGTGTATTTAACACAAAATAGGGCGCCACCGGTTCTTCCCAGTGCTGGGGTTTAGAATGTGAAAACCAAATCTAATTTGCTCCGACAGTCTTTTAAAGCGCTTCAGGTATTGACAATTGGGGGGGGGGGGGGGGGGGGGGGGCAGAACAGTATCTATGCAGCCAGTCAGAGAGTATGGGTGAACTAATCTCTCCAGTAAATTCTCTCTTATACTAAATTTAAATTTGTGACGCCGAGCTAGGTATGGCATTCATTGCACTGACTAGGGTCATCTGGTGAAATAGCTGGTGGTGGAGGGGCTAGAAGAACCCCTATAACAATTGAAAGTAGGGGTTAGTACTTTAATAGTTACTTTTCTATGGTGAAGTGGGAGGCCTGAAAATAATGGAATAATAAAGGCTTACCACAGACTGGATTTCTAAAACTTGTGGGAAATCTGCTAGGAAACAGGATCCTTCGTATGTACAATTTTTTGTACAAAGCAGGCTGGCAGGTACCTCAATCCAGCTAAGTGCCAGTAAACCTACGAGTAACAAACCTTGATGGTACGTTACTTGCTATGGTAAAGCTATGGCTATTCAGTTATGGTTAAATAGTGCTTAGATAGTTTTTAACAGAATTAATTCAGTAGAGACATTATAAAATTAATACGCTCTTCTGGACCATATCAAATTAATAGAAGTACAAGAAAGAATATATTAAAATATCGTTCATCATAATTGTGCATAATAATGTAATTACTTGGTTATGGTCATCGATCTCATAAAGGAAGAAAGCCCTGAGAGCACAGATATAAGGCCTCGGAGATAGGTAGTACAAAACCCCCAAAATGAAAAACACGTGTTGGTGCTAATCTTCTCAACGGGAAGATTGAAGATCAGGGTTTTTTATTTTTATTTATTTTTTCTCAGATTCTTCCTCCCAGACAACAGGAACAGACTAGACAATTGATGGGTGGGACGCTCGAGTTTGATAAGCCCCTAAATTTTGATTGATTGATCAGTATTACTCACGAATGTAACAATTGATAAAATGACATACAAACATAAAACTTTGATTTATTGTGAGTGATGCTGGTTCCTCAAGTTTTGGTTATGTGGAAAAAAGTTTTGTTTTTTGCGATGTTTTGGAATACTCTACTCCATTTTCAAAGCCTGTGTTTTGAGTTATTATTTATGTACCTATATTTTTATCGAAGATTTGAAAATGTTCTATAATGTAGGTCGCAGTTCTTCCTATGTAGTTCAAGAAATGGTGGTATTCTGTTTCAGAACTGCTTGGTTTCTCGAGGTCTGATGTTGAAACCAAGTTTGAATTAGTATGGAGTTTGGTGATTGACTTTGTTTTTCATCTAAGCAGTACATTGAACTTTACCTTAAGCAAAAACAATGATCCTAAGGTATGGTGAATCCAAGCAATATTTTGCAATTTGCCAGTGTATAGTAGTTATCCTTATTTGAGTGTATGTCAGATTAACCAAAATGTCTTTACCCATCAGCACTTAGTTCAACTTTACCACATTGAGTTGCCAAAAAATTGTGACCACCTTCTAACAAGGTTAACTAATATAACCTATTTTATATTTATTAATTGTGTGGTAAACTCTTTTGTTCTAGAGCCATGATGTGAAAATATCGAGTACTTCAGGTTTTTTGGCTGGATCAAGTGGTGATATAACATTGCATAGCAATGCAGTCCAACTGTTGTGCTGTATTATGGATGGAATACCCTCAAATGTGTGGAAGAATTGGAGTAATGTATTTCTTTTGGAAACATGCTTACTTTCAGGCACTTATACTTATATCAGCGGATTTTGTAAATTAGTGACTATGGGACTGAAACTCAACTCAGCTTTACTCCTCCATGAGAAAACAGAGGATTCTGAGGTAACTAATATTTTGTGTTTTCAGTGACTATCGTTTTCATTGGTTAATTAGCAACTACCAGTGACATTGCCTTCTGAACCTTAATTTGAATGCAAAACTCTTCCACTCATTGTATCCTTCAGGCTTGCCAAGTTCATCAAATCAAAATTACTGCTAGCCGAGCGATCTGGCTGACCAGAGTGAAGTGTGAAACGGGAAGGCTGCCCATAATTTTTTCATCCGTTGACCAGACGGCTTCCCCTACCCCCTTAACTATGCCGAAGGGCACAGACCCTTCAAAGCATCCTCTGCACATTTCTTACTACTTCTAGCTGAATTCTGGTGGTTCAACTTAGATATATACTGCGAGGATTCTAAAAAAAAAAGTTTTTGTCAATCTGGAAAAATCATAATATTTATTCTTTAACTAGTGGAAGTGGTCTAAATGTAGACATATTGAGTCATTCTGGGATTCAGTGTTCACTGTTATGCATCACTTAGGGATATTTCAATACTTTCACCAACTCATTTGCATGATATAAATGTTTTAGGCACTGCAAATATGGTATGAGAAGTTCATTTAGTAAAGTTGACTTGATTTCCTCTTAACTAGCATCATTCGATAACTAATCATGAATCATTCATTTCGAGTTCATCATCTAAATGAATCCAGCACATCTGCTTGTCCAACTCGCCTTTTCGGTGGACAGGCTGACCATTGCGGCCCTACTGGCTGCTCATGGTAGCCTGACAGGCCAATCATGAGAATATATTATACTAAGCCTGGAAGTATAATATACTTGTATAATATACTTGCATAGAAACCTCACTGTCTGACACCACACCATTCGTTAAGCTAGTAAACCGAGAAATTGTTGCACCCATTGACATATGTTTTGCTCTCATTAGCTAAGTCGATGCGATCGAGTTCAAAACCAATATAGATATGATCTAGACATCGTAAGGGCATTTTGGTACCAACCGCACCAATTTTGGTCCATTTTTACAGCAGTTATTATTGAGAATCAAAAAATCAGGAAACCCGTCATTCCATTTTTCCACCTAGAAAGCTCATTCTCATCTCAAATTGAAGATTTTAACGAGAGGAACAAAGCCCAAAAAGAAAATATGAAAAAGACCTTATTTTGAGGAAGTTATGACCATTTGAAGTTCCAACATATGTATGTAGGTATGGAGTGACATCAAGCGGAAACTCGTTTTGAGTACTTCTGAACAAGATTCCATGGTTTTATAATATATAATAGGAACATTTAAGTAAAAAATCATATAAAAGAGGTAGAAGACAATCAAATCTACCAAACCCCCACCACACTACCTTCATAGCAAACCAGAAACCTAATATTAACTAGAGATCATGCAGTTGGGTAAGTTTGTTTCTTAATAATCAAGCAAATCAGAATAAGGAAAACTACTTATTAACTACCAATGGTGATGGGACGAAAGACAGGGAAAATATTATGAAGAATAAGTAGGATGAAAACAATTGAAGAGCTGGGCCGAAAAGAGGTACATGTTCATTTCTGGAATTTTACAGGAAAGCCAAAAACCTATTCTGAATCATACGGTCACAAATTCGCAGCCCAAATGTACATATACCCCTTTTCCATCAGAATATTGCTTTTGCTTCCGCGCGCGTCAGCCAAGGTTGTGGAAGCCTTGTGATCACTTTTGAAGAGAAACGTTTTGTCTTCCGAAATCAAAATTTCCACTTGCATTTTGCGTTTCAGAGCTTTCAGAACTTGGTTTCGTGTCTGTGTGTCCGCAAATCCTTGCACAGGCCTAACTCCTTCAAATTTTCTTTCGATTTGATGACGTGTTCAGGAAAACGCTGCAAAGTCCTTGTCACATGGGTTTATTATTCTACTCGACATACCTACAGAAATGTTGGCTGTTCAGTTACTGTTTATTTCATGTGAAATAATTGAAATAGCTATTTCTGATTGTTTCCACCATTTTTGGCTCCTAAAACACGAATTAGGTACGCTCCTTTTTTTTTTTTTCAAATTATCTTTGATCATTGGTAGTGCCATTTAATTGTCTTGATCCACGTTTTGATACTACTTCCAGTGTTATTCTACAAATTGATGGTGATTTCAGACGATTTCCCAGGTTTTTGACTCATAAAAATCAATTTTGGGAGCTGAACATTTGGTAGAACCTCGATTTGACACTCTTTGGTCAAAATCGACTTCATATTCGGTCTTCTCGTCCCCAAAAACTTGGAAAACGATACCTCAAAAGCTCATGTTACTAAATGTTGCTAAAACGCAAAAAGTAGGTACCTATTTTTACACACATTTTCACTCATAACACCCCTGGGTATATTCCGATCGGGCTGAAAAGTTTCGGGACACAACTAGGGCCCAAATGGAACATGTGTGCGAAAGAACGATTTTTTTAGGCCGAAAATGAAGCCTGTACACGTGATACGGCGGACGGCAGACGGACATTGCATTTTTGGAATCTACGCACCTTGAAACGGAAAAGAAAAAATTTTGAGGGGGTGTTATAAACATTTTTTGCTGAGCGAATACATAGGTGTATTATTCACAGAATAATAAACCAAAAGTGCGGATTAGGACCTAGGTGGACACTTATGACGTTCTTGCGCAATCGGATTAATAGTGGCCTCTGCGCATGTGAAACGTGGAACCCTACCAACCCCCGCATGATACCTCCATATTCGAACAGAATCCCTACTATATTATAAAAACGGATCTCTGTGAGTGAGTGAGTCTGTGTGTCTTTCTATGCACGGCCAACCGGCTCGACGGATATCGACCAAATTTGGCACGAATATCCGGTAGGCTCCCAAGTTGTGCAACGTCGCATTTTTAATTCCCTGACCATAGCGGAACTATGGTCGACCATGGTCAACTCCTGAATGGCTCGACGGATATCGACCAAATTTGGCACGAATATCCAGTAGGCTCCCAAGTTGGGCAACGTCGGAATTTTTCGGTCCCCTTCACCATAGCGGAACTATGGTCGACCATGGTCAACTCCTGAATGGCTGGACGGATATCGACCAAATTTGGCACGAATATCCAGTAGGCTCCCAAGTTGTGCAACGTCGCATTTTTAATTCCCTCACCATAGCGGAACTATGGTCGACCATGGTCAACTTCGTTAATTGAAATGGTAACCCCTATTTTTTATCGCGTATTCGTAATCTACGTGAAATTCTATCTACGATCGACCCTTCGGACTACCCCCGCGGTCGACCATAGCGCATCCATGGGCCCCTCCATGGTCGAATCCCGAATTACTCAACGGATATCGACCAAATTTGGCACCAATATCCGGTAGCCTCCTAAGTTGAACGTAGGCGCATTTTTAATTCCCTGATCATAGCGGAAATATGGTCGACCATGGTCAACTCCTGAATGGCTCGACGGATATCGACCAAATTTGGCACGAATATCCAGTAGGCTCCCAAGTTGGGCAACGTCGGAATTTTTCGGTCCCCTTCACCATAGCGGAAATATGGTCGACCATGGTCAACTCCTGAATGGCTCGACGGATATTGACCAAATTTGGCATCAATATCCAGTAGGCTCCCAAGTTGTGCAACGTCGGAATTAAGTACGATACTGCGTACAGCGAATCTCGGATAGCGAGCGAAGCGAGCGGTCAGGCTAGTACCCTATATTATGCATAGGTATTATCTTTGCTCCTCAGATATTATTATTTTAAACGTTTCAATGATCTATAATGATCATGCTGAAAATACGAGGAAGCTGATGTGCTACTCACAACTATGGCAGACGTTTCTTTCTTTTACTTTCAAATAAAAATAGTATGCTGATGAACTCAGTGTATATTTTGATTAATTTGAATATAATGAAAGATTGTGTAAAATAACTCTCTGTTCGAGCGGAACATCTCCACATGAATAAGGGTAATGTAACTCACTACAAACGTGCTGATTTTGAGGAGGGATTTTACCTGGATGGGGTACTTCTGTTTAGGGATGGAAGGCTGCCCCGAGTTTCTCAGTTCCTTCCTTGTGTTGTCCTCCCAATTCGAAAAGTTAATGACTCGGCATCTCGACTTGTTCAAACGGTCAACATCGTTATACAATAAAATAAATAATGTTCCCATCCATTTTGAGTTTTTTGAAAGAAGAAGGAATGAAAATTAACTCAATAGGATAATAATAGGTCCTGAAATCGCGAGAAGAAAAAATAATATTCCATCGGGTGGAGGTGGGAGGAGGCATGGGAACATAACTTTCACCCACATGTACCCCTTTTCGTCTATTAGAGGCATCACATTTCACTCATTAAATAGCCATGGAATGGAAATGAAGTTAAAGTGATGAATATCGGCCTTATAATCAAGTAGAGGAGACTTCAAACTTTAATTCGATGCCAAAAATTTTTTTCCAAAAAATATAAAATCTCTCTTTTCGGCCCAGCTGTTCAATTTATAAAACACTAGCCTGACCGCTCGCTTCGCTCGCTATCCGAGATTCGCTATACGCAGTATCGTGGAACCAACAAACGACGGAAAAATCCCATAGCCTACCGGGTATTTGTGCCCAATTTTATCAAAATCCGTCAAGCCATTCAGGAGTTGACCATGGTCGACCATATTTCCGCTATGGTGAACCAGTGCTGCCACACTCGGGGACCGAAAAATTCCGACGTTGCACAACTTGGGAGCCTACTGGATATTCGTGCCAAATTTGGTCGATATCCGTCGAGCCGTTTGGCCGTGCATAGAAAGACAGACACATAGAGATTCGAATTTATAATATAATAAGCCTACCGGGTATTTGTGCCCAATTTTATCAAAATCCGTCAAGCCATTCAGGAGTTGACCGTGGTCGACCATATTTCCGCTATGGTCACGGAATTAAAAATGCGCCTACGTTCAACTTGGGAGGCTACCGGATATTGGTGCCAAATTTGGTCGATATCCGTTGAGCAATTCGGGATTCGACCATGGAGGGGCCCATGGATGCGCTATGGTCGACCGCGGGGGTAGTCCGAAGGGTCGATCGTAGATAGAATTTCACGTAGATTACGAATACGCGATAAAAAATAGGGGTTACCATTTCAATTAACGAAGTTGACCATGGTCGACCATAGTTCCGCTATGGTGAGGGAATTAAAAATGCGACGTTATAATATAATAAGCCTACCGGGTATTTGTGCCCAATTTTATCAAAATCCGTCAAGCCATTCAGGAGTTGACCATGGTCGACCATATTTCCGCTATTTGAAGTTACTTAAAAGTTACATCGATTTCAGATAAACTTGACAGATGTTGAATCATTTTTAATATATTACTTTTAATCATTTCATTTTCTCAGGTATATTTTGGCGCTGAAATGACTACATTCAAACAATTCATTATGAATAGCTTTTATCACTGCCAGGTGTTTGATGGTGAACTTCAGCTTGCATATATTCATTTACTATTGAATATCCCAACAAACCATGTCCTTGAGTTTTTGGATCAGCTCTCACCATTCTTTCAGGTCTGTCAATATTATAGCATGGGGTTACTATTTTATATCTTTTTTCATGTAAAAAAAAAAATGTCAGCCAAGTAGGTGGGCAGTGTAGCTTCCACACATTGTTTCTTTTTGGTTCATATAAATCATTGAATGTCACTCGACCAAAGAATCCAGTATTGCTTGGCTTTTGAAAATGATTGTCATCCAAATAACTGGAGATTATAGCTACAAGTATTTCCATCGATCACTGTGTACTTCAATGGGGACCATCAGGGATCCAACTTGAATGATCCCTGATACTTTTCAGCAAATTTGGTCAAATAGAATCGGAGTTATGAGGACTAAACTGTTTTTGTTACTCGTGTATGTGCATTTGCTATTTTGATTCCGATCAAAATAAATTTTTAGGGGACCACCATGGCCCCTTGAACATTTCAGCAAAATCAGTACAAAAGTTAGGTACAGTCACACTCGAAAATTTATGTGATGATGAAATTCAAATAGGGCCAGCTATGGTCCAACTCGCACATAGGTAGAAAGAAGTTTTTTTCTACTATTACTTTGTATACATTAACTGTCAAACATAAAGGAGAAAGATTTTTGTTTTCAAATATTCTAGTGGGTGAATTATGATTTCTTCCTTGTTGTGCAGGTGGTTTTTGAGTTATCCAAGAATGACCCCCATTTAGCTGTCTGTGCTGTATCCTGTATTAGAAAGTGGCTGCTGTGTGTTGGAAAGGACGAACTGAAACCGGTCACATCATCGCTTGTTCCTTTACTTGTTCCTTTGGTCAGAGTGCAGCAAGGTATTTATTAGATTATTTGCACTAATTTAAAAATTCTCTTCAATATTCATTCAAAATTCGGGTTTCTGGTGGTTGAGAGTTGGGTATGTAGCCGATTTTCGGTCTATTAACTTTGATCAGTTGTCTGATGGAACAATCTATTACTTATACTCAACCCATTTTGAACTCACTGTTATATATATCCTCTGCGACAAGTTACTAATAATTTTTTCTCATACCTTCCTAGGATCTGGTGGCAAGCGAAAGATCAAACAGACTGTGGAAACATTCGCCGTTTTACAAGAAATTCTCATACTTCTGGCATACATGGACAGCAGTGTGGTGGACACTTTCTATTCAGGGTTCCAATATAATTCAGGCTGGGCAGGTAATCTGCTCAACTTCAAGTTATCCACAAATGATCTTTCCATGAACATAAATTTGGGTAAGAAACTTGATCATGTAGAAAGTAACCACTGCCGTAATATGGTATGCTTCTCTCCGTTTAACTTACCTACGTTTTTTACTGAATTATTCCTCGTTGTTGGTTCTATATGTTGACAGAACTTCTTCTTCCTCAAGTATTTCTTTTATCTTCTCATTCTTCTAATTTTGAAGAAAGACTGAGGTCTTGTGAACTCCTTCATTTGATTGGCTGCTACATGCTCGGCAAAGGTAATTTTTTAAAAATTTATGGTGATTCATTGAGACCATCAGCAATAAGATAACACCCCTCATTGGCAAGTTATGGTATAAACACAGTATTGTTTACATAGCATTAGTGGTTCCTTCTTCATGGAATTTTGGTTTACCTTCCTCAATTCCATCGCTTGTCACCCATTGTTCTTCTGTACCATAACTTAACCTTACCCTGTAGTGCTACAGGCCTTTGGCTTGACGAATCACTTCCCTCCATCGCCTCCAATTTTATGCTGCATATCGCTGTTTTCTAAATCCCATTCGTTGAGCTTCTCTATCCACCTCATCACCCCATCGGTTTCTCAGTCTCCCTCTTCTCCTTATGCCTATCATCCTTGCAGTCACCGCCATCGGTGGTGCTCTTCTTTCCAGCATCATCTGGGCCCTAGGTAGCTCACAGCCTTCCAGCTTTGATGAAACCAGATCATTACCAAGAATGTCTTACTGTCAGTGTTGGTTCAGATACGCTGTCTTCCTGCTTCACATACTCCGCCACGTATTCACCAAATCACTTTTCACTCAAAAATCTTGAGCTGATTTGCGTCTGTAGCTGCCAGGCCTGCCATTATGTGCTTGTCTATTTCGTTGCTTACCAAGTTTTCACTGTTTAGGGATGAACCAAGGTAGGTGAAACATAAGATGTTTTCGAACTCCAGGTCACCATTTCCAACTTGAGCTTTCAGGGTGCCGGTATTCCTTCAGTCTTCTTCAGGGGACATCACCATATATTTGGTATTCTGCTCATTTACATGTAAGCCCACTACAGTTCCTTTTCTGAGGATAATTTCGCAGGCCTAGCCATATGCCATTGTCATCAGCAAATACACAAATCTGCCACACTTGATCTACCACTGTTCCGATCTTAGTGGCTTCCCTGACAGCTTCATGTGGTGCCACATTAAACAGCATGGCAGAGAGCACATAGCCCTGTCTGATGCCAGGTGCCTTTCTGCATTGGTTTCCGATTCTGACTTTCGATTGAGCATGTTTGTTAGACTTAGAAAGCGAACGAGCTATTGTGGGATTCCATTCTTCCACAGGCAGTCTACCACTCTGGTTACATTGGTACTGTCAGACGCTTGTTTGAAGTCAATAAACAGGAAATGGAGGTCTGTGTTGAACTCATAAAATTTTACATCATTTGCTGCAGCACGAAGACGTGATCAGCTGTGCTTCCACCATACCGAAATCAACACTGGTACTCGCCAAGTAGACTCTCATTTTAGTGGGTGAGTCTCTTCAAAATTATAGCAGACAGGATTTTATATATGACATTTAGCAGTTTGTTTATTTACATTTCGTTCAGTGGCTAGTGATTCCTTCAGTTCTCTCTTAAATTCATGGGGTTCATATCCGATGATTTTGGTCTGGTAAAATATGAAGTTATGTCCTAAGCGGGAGTGGGTCACAAGGGCTGTTGGATCTGTAATTTTGGGATTAATCATTATTTTTGGCTTCATACTGTTTTTATGGGCATTAAGTCGGACTTTTAGGTGGGAGTGTGTTTGCCCTATGTAGAATTTGCCACAGTCACATGGAATTTTGTTAATAATATCTGATTGCATTTCAGGGGGAATAGGGTCTTTTGTTTTAGTGAATAGCTTGTTGAGTGTTTGGTGATTTCTGTAGGCTATTTTTGTGGTTTTTCTGCTGGAGGTTAGTACTTTATTCAGTTTTTCAGAGAGGTTTTTGACGTATGTTAGGGAGTGATATCTAAGTTGATTATTGGTGGCTTAATTAGTTGTTGGTTTTCTATACTTTAGTAGCTTGCAAATGAGTTCATGAGGATACCCGTTTTTGAGGAGGATGTGAACTATTTTATTTTCATATTCTTCGTGAAAACAGGGGGAGTTAGTGATTTGGCTCTATATGTATATAAGGTTTATAACGAGGTTGGTTTTCTGGTGGTATGGACTTTGGCTGTTATACTTAATGTACCGACCCTTGTTTTGTGGTTTTTGCCACCATTTGGTTTCGATAGTTCCACGAGCATTTCTCATGAGTTTAACGTCTAGAAATGAAATGCATTGTTGACTATCTTCGGATTCTGATGTGAATTGGAGTCTTGGATGGAATCAATAAGTTTTGAAAGAACTATATGTAGGGTATTTTTGGGTACGCTGAGTAGAAGGTCATCAACAAATTTGTATATAAATGGGACTTTAAATGGTAGTTTTAGTATAACTGAATCCAATAGGACGTTTAAGCAGATGTCAGCGAGGCAGTTCGATATTGGGGATCCCATAGGGCATCCATATTTTTGGTTATAAATTACATTATTGTATTGGAAGCCTCCTTCTTTGTTGCATAGGTCGAATAATTTGAAAAAGTGAGTTTTGGGTATTTTAGTTTGTCCCATCTGTTTATTATTTGGCTTATTAAGGGAATTGGTAGATTGGTGAAGAGAGATGACGCATCGAGACTTATTATTTCATAGTTATGTGGAATTCTGATTCGGGTGATTTTCTTTTGGAATTCAAAGGAGTAACTTATTGCAGCTGAGGTGTTTTAGAATACTGGTGAAGTATCTGGATAGTTGGTAGGTGGGAGCTGTTATGTAGGATTCGATGGGTCGGATTGGATTTCCCTCTTTGTGATCTTTAACCAGTCCATACATTTTGGCTATCGTACTATTATTCTTGTGGAGTGTCGTGTATGTTCTAATGTCTATGTAGTTTTTTTTTGTATATTGTTTCAAAGATGGTATTCATTTCGGATTCTATGCGTTTGGTTGGGTTTCTGTACGAGTTTATTATTGAGTATGTTTCTGTATCATTAAGTTGGTTTTCAATTTTTTTAGTGTATTCAGCCTTATTAATTGCAATCGACTGGTTGGTTTTATCAGTTCTAGTTATTACTATGTCGGGATGCAACTTCAGAAAGGATTTGATTTTCTTGAAATGAGTCATTCTCAATTCTTGAAGAATGAGTCAATTTTGTGGTTGTTATGTTGGAGTTTAGGTATGTTTAGGTGGTTAGTTATGATTTTAACACATTTCCCTCTTGTACTTTCTTGCAAGTCTTTTTAAACATTACTTTGAATGAATGATTCAATGTTGCCAATTATATCATCAATGGGGACGTCCCTTGGTTGTTGTGGTGCTGAGAATTTTGGGCCAAGGGAAAGAAATTATTGTTTGATGTCCTGGGGGATTTCGGTATCTGTGAGGTTTACGAACCAATCTTCATCTCCTAGTTTAACAGTTTTATCTTATTCTAGTGCTTTAGAGAACTTTTTTAGGTGTACATTTTTCTTATTTCTAAATTCTACATTAAAGCGAATGTTGGTGTTTGATGAATACACTAAAAAATAGAAAACCTACTTAATGATACAGAAACATACTCAATAATCAACTCATACAGAAACCCAACCAAACGCATAGAATCCGAAATGAATACCACCCTTGAAACAATATACAAAAAGAACTACATAGACATTGGAACATACGCGAATAATAATTGGAACTCCGCAAGAATAATAGTGCGATAGCCCAAATGTGTGGACTGGTTAAAAATCACAAAGAGGGAAATCCAATCCGACCCATCGTATCCTACATAACTGCTCCTACCTACCAACTATCCAGTATTCCAGTATTCTAAAACACCTCAGCTGCAATAAATACAGTGTTCATGACTCCCTTGAATTCCAAAAGAAAATCACCCAAATCAGAATTCCACATAACTATGAAATGATAAGTCTCGGTGCGTCATCTCTCTTCACCAATCTACCAATTCCCTCAATAAGCCTAATAACAAACAACAGATGGGACAGACCAAAAACCCACACTAAAATACCCAAAACTCACTTTTTCAAATTATTCGACCTATGCACACCAAAGAAGGATACATTCCCGGTTCCCAACCATGATTAGAAGAGTCTGGGATCGATGGCGAACTCTTCAGACTCCTTCACCATATTTCAATCTGCTAATTGGCACGTTTCGTTTGTAGGTGTAAAGTTTCCTTACATGGAGGTATCTGGCTGTGTTCAATTGGACCTTCTTTACTCCTATAAACATATGGTATCTCAACTCATTAACACAATGGATTTTTGTTTTTCGAGCATACATGTTACACGTGAATTTCTCGATAAGCTCCAAGCGACTGTCTGGGGTATCCCAATCATGTCCCAATTCACTGAAGACTGGGAGGAAGTGTTTATCGTATATCAAAAGTTAGACCCTTAATCTTTCCTTGTCCAGAGATTTGGTATCTCAACTCATTAACACAATGGATTTTTGTTTTTCGAGCATACATATTACACGTGAATTTCTCGATAAGCTCCAAGGGACTGTCTGGGGTATCCCAATCATGTCCCATGTCACTGAAGGGTGGGGGAAGTGTTTATCGTGTATCAAAAGTTTAAGACCCTTAATCATTCCTTGTCCAGAGAACGTGCTCATTGAATCACAGCCAGACCAACTGTGAAAGCTCGTGATGGTAGGTCGATGAAACTGTGATGGTAGGTCGTCACCAACAGCTTATCCTCAATCAACGATCTGAACTTGTATTCCTTCCATCTGTCAACCAAGTATTGGACGAATTTATTCTTTGAACCACCACTCTCTTTCTCTGGACAGGGAAAGATTAAGGGTCTTAACTTTTGATACATTGTAAGCAGTTCCTCCCAGCCTTCAGTAAACTGAGACGTGATCGGGATACTCCAGACATTCGACTGGAGCTTATCGAGAAGTTCACATGTAACATGTACCTATGCTCGAAAAACAATCCATTGTGTTAATGACTTGAGATGCCAGATGTTCAGGAGTAAAGAAGGTCGAATTGAACACAGCGAGATGCCTCCATGTAAGGAAACATTACATCTACATACAAAACGTGCCAATTACCAGGCTGGAATATGGCGGAGGGGTCTGCAGAGTTCCCCATCTATCCCAGACTCTTCCAATCATGGCTGGGAAAAGGACAGAACCGGGAATGAATCTACATATGTATCTGTATGTATGTGTACGCATGTATGTATGTGTATGTATAAAATGGTTTTCTGGTCTCCCTGCAACCAAGTAGGTATATTCTCAGTTTTTTATCCTGCTGCTGCAGCAAAGACTGCAACAAATTCAAGTGCTGTTGCATTGCCAATAATAAGGAATGCACTGTTTCCTGCAAATGGAAGGGGTAAGAGATCTCAAAGATCAATGAAAACGAGAATGACCCTTGTGATACCAACAAAGACTGTAATAGTGACATCAGTGAAGAAGAACTATGGTGTTTCTTCCTTATTTCTATCCATTTTTATTTTCATTTTGTTCTTTTTTTTAAATGATTCACGGGCTTTGATTTGTATTAGCAAAAATAAAAATGGCAATCCCATAAATACCTTTCTCTGAAATGTTCCTTCTAGAATGAAGTTCGTTTTATAAATAAACTGCGTTATAAACAACTACTTTATAAATAAACTACTTTTAGTTACATCTATCCCTAGCAATACCATACGTATTTATAGTTATAGAGCTATAACCCTGTCTCTTATTTGTTCAATATTGTTGAAAATATAGTCGATTAAAATATAGTCGATATTTTAATCAAGTTTTATCTCATTAAATCATTAGTTCATGTGAATACATCCAAAATGCGCGAATTCGCAATAAAACGGGTCCGCTGATATAGTCAACCTGCATAACATGGTCTCAGGCTCACCTGGCCTGTCGTTTCCCAGTCGTTCCGCCTCCTCCTTATCCTCACAAGTTATAAATCAAATTGAAGCTCTTTTCTCGCTCTGCAACCTTTATGAACAGGGTGGCCACCGGTCAGGGAAGTCAGGGAAAAAAATGTTGGTCAGGGAAGTCAGGGAAATCGAGTGGTGAGTCAGGGAAAATTACGGCACGTCCGCTTTCCCCTTGAGATTTCGAACTAACGCGCCTTATTACCACTCTGCTTGTGTCCGGTCATCTGATAGGTTCAGTGCATGCAGTGCCTGCCCAGCGCACCTAGGGGCACGGAGTAGAAGATGTCACCATTGCCCCATCCATCCCCTCAGCTCTCTGCAGGCCTGTGGGAAGTTCTGGGGAATGCGATTGGGAAGTTCGATTATGAACCAATCGATAGGGTACCTAAACAGTAGTTGATGGCGTTCGAATATTCCTACGGGGTATTCTTCTTCCACTTCCACCAGTTTCTTTCCAGCCTTGAATTTTCTTCTATTTCACAATAAATTACATCGATACTGATTCAGCTAACATCGATGGTACCGATGTTTATATGTTAGTAGTTAATAAGTTGACACCATTGTTTAAACCATTGATATCACACCAACAGCATGGTTTTTGTAACAACAGGTCAACCACTTCAAATCGTTTAGTTTTCACCAACTACGTATACGCGCATACACCTACATCGACGCCATATACCTAGATTTTTGCAAAGCATTTGATCGGGTAGATCATAATTTACTCTTGTACAAATTGTATGCTCTTGGCTTTCAAGGAAATATGTTAGATTTTGTTTCCAGTTACCTCACCGATCGTTCGATGCCAGTGAAAATCAGAAATTCCCTATCATCCCCCTTAATTCCTTCCTTCGGAGTTCCTCAGGGCTCTCATCTCGGTCCACTGTTATTTCTGTTGTTTATAAATGATATAATTTCTGGAATCATCAGTGATGTCCAAATCTTGATATCTGTCAGAGAATCCATCAAACTTCAACAAGCCCTCAGTTATATATTACAAGTGGTCCCATCAACATTTTTTAAAGTAAAATTATAGTAAATGCAATGTAGTGTCCTTTTCCCGTTCAGATGACATCATAATTTTTTATTACAAATTAAATTCTTCCCCAATGTGCAGAATTGAAACGGTGAGGGATCTGGGAGTTTGGTTTGACTGTAAGCTGACATACGCTATGCACATCGAAGAAACAAGTGGTGCTGCCTGTAAAATGTTGTGTTCCATATGGCGCAACACCAGACTGACAGACTTCAAGACCTTGCCACTTTCCACTAGGCGGGTAGCCAGTGACCTCATCACCCTCTGCAAAATTTACATTTGTCCCTTTATACAGGGTCAGGGAGCCCAGACTTTTCGAGTAAACTTTTCACTCAACCCTGTATGCCCAAAATGAACCTCTCACCAGAATGCAGCGAACATACAATAGTATTATCCTCACTTCACCATCCACAGACATTTTTGACAAACCCGCTAAATTCAAAAATGAGATTTACAATAGCCTATCCGCAACTTGTCCAACCTTCTAGACAGTTTCTCGTTTACGTAAGTACTCATTATTTTCAAACTGCTGTTAATCACCAAAACTAGATCCAACTGTAGTTACAATGATTGTAATGTTACAGTCTAAATGTTCAGTTTGAAGTTGATTGGTTTACAATATACATACTTCAAATATTTGAAATATATTTTCTATGTTAACTGTCGTCTCTGTACAACTGGGCCTTGCCCGTTCTGTTGAATAAATATCGGAATGGTAACATCGATGTTTGATGATATCGGACCTTCCAACATTGATGGTTAAATGTCGAACATAGAAGTAAAAACATCGATGTTTCGATAACATCAACCATCCATGTTCCATCCCAAAAAAAGTTGTAGGGGTTCCGCCCGTGGGAGAGATTGTCGTGCTATAAAATCAGATAAGTTCAGTTCTGATGAAATGTCTTTGCATGTCCGGATCCTAGTGCATGCAAGCTGTGTCAGGCCGCGGGTCGGCATGTGGATGGTTCACTCTTGCATTGTTTTATGGAGGATTTTGGTTTACTATTTTCAATAATGAACTGTTGGAATCGACCACGAAACATTTTTACCCCCCCCCCCCCCCCCCCCATTGTCATTTTTTACGTTTTAAGGGATGTAGAATACGAATATCGAATAAAAATATATTTCCTTCCGTATGCCGTCCAACGCCGCTGTCCGTGGTTTTTTCCTTAGTTCCTATGAACTAGAATTAACGAAATTTGGTATATGTGGGTCCCGTTTGGACTCTAGTTGGTCCTCGAAGCTAGGCGTTAATGTCTCTCAGCTCCAGGGGGTCAAAATGGGAGTTGAAATGTCCAGAGTATCCCTATCTCGAGAAATTTTATTTTGAGGTGAAGGGTTTCTCGCATTTTTAAATAGTTAGATATTTCTGAATGTTTGAGACCATCCGGAGCATTCTACGGTGTTGCCATAAAATTTGCTATATAATTTGCTGTAAATAAAGAGCAGAGTGTACGCAAGCACCAAGCGCACAACACTGATCTCTCAACCATGTGGGTGCTGTAGCGCAGTGTTCTAAGTGACGGTTGTAACGCCTACGTTATCGAGATCAAAACCCTACCGGGACTTGAATCCCGGTACGGTTCGATTGGAAGTGAATTGTTGAATTCACTTCAGATTAACAATTTCCCTTCAGAACTTATGTGTTCCTTTGTGCCATTTTAGCTACTGTTTTTGATTGATGGAATTATTTCAGCAACATTTGGCACGTGATTTAGGTAGGTACCTAATAACTAGTACGGGGTTAGGTAGTAAGCTACGAAGGGTCAGTGATTTATATAGAAGGGTTATCTATACAGAGAGCTGTGATCTGTAACAGAAGGATGTTCTATACAGAGAAGTGTGATCTGTAACAGAAGGGTGTTCTATACAAAATAATAAACCGTAGTGTAGGGATTTGCAGCATTTTTTGTGCTGACGCTTGGTAGTTCGCTTTGCTATACGCTGGTTGGCGTTTCTTGTGCCCCGATCGCTCCTCTAAATCAGAAATTTATTTAGGTTAGCACATTAATAAATAATTAATAGGTACATAAATCCTTCAGTGTAATAATATTTAGTCAACTTACCAGTTTATTTACCCTTTAAGACATTTAAGTATGACAGAGAATATGCTAAAATTCAGGCAGGGAAATCCGGGAAAAGATGAAAGAGTCGGGCTTCAAAAATCTCGGAAAGTCAGGGAAATCGACAAAAAGGTCAGGGAGAAGTCAGGGAAAATGAAAATTCTGATCGAGTGGCCACCCTGATGAAGAACGAATTTTTGATACACAGCCCTTTCTGCCAAATAAGAAAAACTTGATTTAAGAAACTCACGTTTTTGTCATTGTCTTTTTTTCACACGTACTTCTTCATGCAGAAAGGAATTTCGACCATACCATTCGAAACTAGAGTCCTTACGGAACATTTTGGCACTGGAAGAAATTTTCTATCTTGTCTGGTTCAAAAACCATGAATTTTCAAACAAAATGCCTTTCCTCACTCCTTTCACCTCCCACCATTTTTGAAAGCTACCAATCTGTGATGGCTATCATAACTTATTGCACTTCATATGACCCCCCAAACATATTCTGAAAGTTTGGTCTGGTTATCTCTCTGGTGCACAAAAGTCCGCTGGCACATGGACTACTCATGCAAGCCCTTATTCAAGGAACTCCAACTCCTAACTCTGCCAGGAGTTTCCTGTTCTTCTTTTTTTTTTTAAATCTCATGGCTACATAGAATCGAATGACTTTTTTACCATTTTCCCCATCCTAACCCAAAATAGTAGGTACAGCCATTTTTCCTTTCAAACATTTTAATGGATTTTCATGTTAATGTTTTACTTATATGGATTTTCATTCATGATAATTTCAGGCTCTCAGGTGGAGGATATAGAGCACAGTTCATTTTACCAATTGTTCAGAAGAGTGGTATGTCAGTGTCTTAACCTAGCTCAGGACTCACAGTCCATGATTAGGCGGATATTTAACCAATTCATAATCCAATGCACTAATCTCTTCTCATGTAAGTTGGCCCTGAAAGAACTAAGCAAGGTTTTCACCGAGTCCCTTCTCGTAAGTATAAATTATGATGGTTTACACACAATTCTGTGTTTCTTAGATATTCTGATTCCCAGTATCTATAGGACTCCAACTCTTCTACTTTGTTATCACTTTCGTTCTTTATTATATCTTATGCGATGGACTGAATCTAATTATTTGTGTTTTCTATAGTTACAAACGCTTGTGATTGGTACTACAAAAGAAAAAAGTGTATTACTCTGAATAGTAGTTGCTTGTTAATAATTACTTCGCATTTTTATAGGATTACATGATGCAGCCCAGAAGTGATGTAAG
>OX940974.1:92256463-92398435 GCA_954871275.1 Leptopterna dolabrata | reverse complement strand
TTTTTAGGGCTTGGTTTGTTGTTGTAGGAGGGGGCATGATTGTTTTGTTGGGTGACAAGTCAATGAGGGGAAAGCTGCATCATAATCCCCCTCAATCTGGCTCAGACTTAGGAAATAGTTACTATAGTAAATGCTTAGTGACAAGAGTACCTCATACTTGGTTGGCATTAAGTCGCTTATGGCGAGCTTCTACTCTCCTACTGCCAACTGGCAAGAGAGTGGTGCCAACCCCACTAGCACCCCTCTGCGACTAAACCTTTGCCATTACTTAACCCCTGTCAAGTATTATGTGTGTAATAATGTATAGTGAACGCAATTCCTTTTTTGTCGTTTGCTTCATGATTTATGCCTTTGCAGTTTATGCACAAATTAATTTCTGTATTATTGGAAGGGAGTGACCAACTGTTTTTTTTCTGCAGTGAAGGCATCAAAATCGTTAATGGCATCGAAATGTTGTGAGTCCTATCCAATGGCATAAAGTGCAAATCTGTATGAGGGGCACATGTGAGCTTACCCTGCATCCAGTATGGTAGACACATGGTTTAGGATTGACTGGGAGTCAGATATGGGTAAACATCTTGGGCCAGTTTGGTGACAGTTTGATCCAGTTTACCATCTCGGTTTATTTGTGGTTTTGATAACCACCTCATTCTAACAATGGGAACAGAAGGGGGGTTCTAACATTTTCCTCTATTTCCTTGGCGCTTATAAATGTGTCTTGCATTTCACGCTAAACCGTTTTATACACAAGCTTGTCTGGGATGTAATGAGGTATTTTTCTGAAAATCTTGTGAAGTCAAGTAATGTCCTTCTGTGTCGATTATAATGCAGTTATCGCCTACCGGTGATACATTCGGTATAGTGTTATTTTATGTTCTTGTCTTGAATAGCCATTTTCCAAAAACCATACGATGTGCTTTCCTATCTTCCCTTTTTTGCTTTCAACAGAGATAGAAAGTGGCTCACTATTTGTTTTTCTAGATGGGTTCTTTGCAGCTCTTTCCAAGTAATCAGGTAGGCTCAATGTTTTCTGGCCCGTCCTTTGCAAGATTATTATCATCTTTGTTTTGTTGTGTTCTGATTGTAGTTAGGTTGGGGAGAGATAGTCGACTCCCATCTGTGAAAGATGGCCAGTGAACTTATGGGAGAGATAGAACAGTTGACTTAGGTATCTTTTCACAGTGATGAAGAAGAAGCTAGTGATAAATGCAGTCAGTCTCATTTATTATTTGTGTTATTACGGTCGAACCCCATTACAAGATACATAAGAAATATTTCTCTACAGTTGTAGATAAGAAATATAGTAGAACTTGAATATAGCAATATGACATATAAGGATAAAATAAAATAAAACAGTAACTGGTAGCAAAATTATGTAAAATGAAGGAGAAAAAATGTAACAAGAAAAATAAAATATCTATTCGGGATCACGACAATCTGCCTTTGGGCATAACACTTCTCGCTGTAATGGACGAGATCAGCAAATCCAGTTCGGGGTACTGGAGTAGTAGGAATTCGTTGTACGGGGGCGGCGGGACAGAGGTGCTGATGGAAGTAATTTGTAGGAGAGAAATCCACACAGGAAAGGGCCTGGGAACGGAGACCGGCGTGGAGGATCAAAATTCTTATTTCTGAGAGGAGATTCAGACAGTCCAACCCACCCCGGACGAGCTTGCACAAAAGTCTGCGCAGCTGCGAGTCTGGAGCAGGCTAAGGTTACAAGCTTCGAGCAGGGACGAGTAATTCATATCTGGTCCTGGTCTGTTAGTACCAGATTGAGGAAGGTTCTGTAAGCGTTCTTTATGACATTATGCTGACAAAAATTGAAAAATTGGACAAATTCGTAAAGTACCATACCCCTCGGGCACAGTCTGACTGGCTCATCTACATTCCAAATTCCAGGATCCTCGCCAGCTATATTGAAATCCTCAACCAAGATGATTTTGTGATCCAGGAAGGCTGCTGACACTGCTTTGAGTTCCGCAAGATGATCATCGAGGGTTGATATAGGTAGATATTCAGGCAGATATATGCATCCAAGAATAGTCTTCAGGTCAGGTAGAATCACAAAAACATGTTTGACTGTATCTTCCAGTGAAACGATTTAATGTAATTAGGTATCGCAATGAGATCTCCACTCCCGGCTGACTTGGACTTATTATTCGATGGAGAACGGTCCTTACAGTAAATGGTGTCATTTTCAAACTGAAGTTTGACCGAGTCGACATTCGGTGAGAGCCAGGTTTCAGTGAGAAAAATTATATCATGTGGTAAATGGGCAGCTTGACTTCTTAAAGATGACAGTTTAGTATTAAGGCCCCTAACATGTTGATAAAAAGCATACAACAATCCTCGAGGCCTGTTCCTCAGTTTTTTGGCTTCTGCGGAGTAGAACGAGATCGGTCCTCGACGATACTAGGAATACCCGACACATACTTGATAGTTAAGTTACTTCCTCCATTTTCAAGTTATGTTTGTGCGGAGGTCTTATCAGAGGACGCGACAAAAACAGGAGGATTCGCTGCGCGGTTGGATGCTAACACCTTAGCAGCAGAGGATGGATTGCCAAGTCACCTTCAGGGGTGACACTTATTATCGCTGTGAACCGCGAGATGGGACACCCATCTCGTCAGGTTGGCCATATCCGGTCCCAGACTACTCAATGATCACCTCGTAACGGCCAAATCCTCCTCTAGGGCCAGAACTGCATCTGGGACATACGGCTTGGGGATGTTATAAACTATTATATTTGAGGCTGTCCATCTTCCATCTCTGCTACAGCAGATTCGACACCATTTCCCCGTAGTAACTCTTCAGTACCTACTCCGAACGGGACAGGACCACAAGTGACCACGCTCTAATAAGCTTTGCCATTGTGAAGAAAGGATCCACAATTGCGAAGCCAGCTGGCCGATTCAGAACAAGGGTGGCCAGGTGGGGAGCTTCCCGGGCTGAGCTGTGGTATTGAATGGTGGACTATGTTATGACATACCATTGCCCTCAGACTGTGGAAGAGCATGCACAGAGCTTGAGTCACCCTATTCTGGTTGCTGCATGCAGTACTCTCCAGGCTTCCTTGTCTGCTGGCTTAGCAAGGCATGCATGGTGGTCTCCAGAGATTGAGGTGCATCGCCAAGCAGTAGTGAGACCCAAGCATAGGTGCCGAAGGGCAAGAGGCTTGGAACGAGTAAGATTGGCGGCCGTGCTGATGGAGCAAAAGAAGATCTACAAGAAGATGATATGGAAAAGTACATAGGAGTACATAGGAGTAAGTAGGAGTACATGGAGCGGTTTTGTGGTGGAAAACATTAGCAAGGATCCTTGTTCTCTCCCATACGGCATAGTGAGGCAGAAGATTGCCCCGGAACTGGCCTTAGCAACCTTTAGGGAAAGAGGGAGGTATGCCAGCACGATAGAGGAGGCAGCGGAGAGTTCCTGGAGAAGGTTTTTCCCCAAGACAACCTGAATCAAGATACAGTGGAGGCATTCGCCATGTGGCATGATGTGGGGCCTCCTGTTACTCCTCCTTTCCCAGGATGGACACTGCAGCAGTTGAGAGACAGCCTGAGGTGTTCAGCAGGTATAAAGCCCCAGGAGAGAACACCATTGATTTTGCAGTGCTCAAGGAGGCCCCAGAATCATTTCTCTCCAGCTTGCTGGATTCATACAACCATGCCCTGGACGACGGCGTTTTCCCAGCTGCGTGGAAGATCGCGAGGATCAGGGCCATTCTGAAGTCACCAGAACGAGGTTCCACCCTAATTAGCAGCCTCCGCCCCATAAGCCTTCTCCCATTCAAGGGCAAACTCCTTGAGCGGCTCATCCAGAACAAAATCGAGCCCTACCTCATGGGTGCCTCACACCCAAATCAGTTTGGGTGCACCAAGAGAAAGAGCATGGAGGATGCCATAGCCTTCCTGCTGAATAGTAAATGGGTGCTGGTGATTTTTTATGATATTGCTGGGGCATTCAATGCGCTTTGGTGGCCTATGGTCTTGGCTGGGCTCAAATCACTTGGCATACCCTCCAATGTATATGTGCTGCTCCGCAGTTACTTCAGAGGGCGTTATGTGGAGCTGTGCACGAAGAGTAGAACACCACGTATAGAGGTGACCAGGGGACGTCCACAGGGTTCCATGCTTGGCTCGGCACTCAGGAACTTTGCCTTTTCAGCGTTGCTGACAGCTCTAGATATGGAGGAATGTACAGTGGTGGCGTATGTAGAGGACCTGGCAGTTGCAATAGGTGCAAATACGAGGGCGGAGCTTGTGTCCCGGGCTGAGGCCATATCAGCAACAGTGGAGCGATGGTGTTGGTGGCCCATGACAAGACACAGGCTATTTTGTATAGGGGCCAGGCCGACCCCCAGCACCTCTTCCGGTTCAAGGCGGGGGACGACCGTATTGAAACAGGAGAGGTGGTGAGGTACCTAGGGGTGCAGCTTGGTAGATGATTTTCATTTAGCTCGCATTTGGAGGTCATATCATGCAAGACCGCAAGAATAGCAGTCGCTGTATGAGGCCTTTCAGGCGCTGTGGAATATCATCTACCCTTGTCAGTGGAGGTATTACCAGACTGTCTTCCTCCCCACTGTACTGTATGGAGCGTCCACCTGGTGGAGGCCCTGCAAGTAGTTACAGGGGTGATGCCACTGGACCTCGTGCTGGATGCACAGGTTGCACACATTGCGGTATCCGTGCCCAGCAGGACATGCATACCTATACAAGCCAAACTTCTTGCCCTGCTGAACGAAGAAAATAACCCAGAGGAGCAAACAAGAATGATTACCAGTTGGGTGTTGCACCAGTGG
This sequence comes from Leptopterna dolabrata, assembly GCA_954871275.1. Taxonomy (NCBI): domain Eukaryota; kingdom Metazoa; phylum Arthropoda; class Insecta; order Hemiptera; family Miridae; genus Leptopterna; species Leptopterna dolabrata. The sequence continues at coordinate 92,393,625 of OX940974.1, read as the reverse complement.
CAGGAACGCTGGAGCGCACCAGCAAAAGGCAGCCTGACCTACAACATCTTCCCGGGCGTTGAGGTGTGCTTGGCTCAGGACTGGGTTTCATCAAGCTACAGAGCTACGCAGTTGATGACGGGCCTTGGTAATTTCTCAGCTAAGCTCCAGTATTTTAGAAGAAGGCCGAATCCGCGGTGCCCCTGCCAAAGAGATGAAACAGCTGAGAATGTAATAAGAGACTGCCCAGTCTACGAAGGACAGCTGCTAATCATGACTGGGGTGCGGGTGTTTGATGGTGATCTGAGGCAGTTAGTAGGGAGCAATCAACAATTCAGAAAGTTTTTGAATTTTGCAGCTTCATGGGACCGGGGCAGGGGAGAAGGGCCCGACCTGGCAGACCCGGATTGAAAACTAGTAATTAGAAATAGGCTCAATGGGAGGAATTTTAGTACAAGTACTCACCATTCAGCACTGATATTAGGTTAATTTATGTTAAGGTTTAAGCAGTAGGAGGATTTTTTTTCTTCCAAGTACGCACCATTCAGCTCTGTGATATTACTCGTAGGATAGGGTGTGTGTCTGTATTTATGTGTTCCATGTGTTTCCGGGTGAATGTAATTTATAGTGTGAGAGTAAATTATTGAGTGAGAGTTTATGTGATGTGTATGTTTAGTTTTGTAAGGATTGACCGTGATAATTTTCACTGGAGCTGTGATATTTTGATGCACATTTTTTGCAAAAATGCCTGTCACTGATGGAAAACCGCAAGATACTCAAGAGGCGGTTAGTACAGAGGCTGATCTAAATAATTGGAGCAACATACATCAAGAAAGTGAAAATGGAGAGACCAAGGATGTAAAACCCCTCTGCCTCCAAGTTCCCTGTAAAACCGGCACATTCACACGGGCCATCCGAAACATGTCCATGACATGAACAACGCTGGAGGAGGCAGGAACAGGGGTGTGCAAAGAAGAGAACATGAAGAGGCGTATCATACAAGGAGAATGATTGGTATGAGGCCTGAAAACAATCGACCCATGCTCAGTGCACAGAACCACAGAAATACCTGATGAGGGATTGGCCTTATCGTATGATTAGGACGTTGTCACAGTGTAGAACAGCTGGGAGTTGATTTCCTAAATTAAGTATTGGAGGTAACAAAATATAACTGCATCTCCAATCATTGTGCCCCATTTGTAATTATCCGGAAAATGATAACCTGGAACACTTACTGATTTGTGCCTACTGCTCCAATATGCCCGAACTAAGTTCTTGACCCCTATGATCAGCGTCCCTCTCTGTAATAAGGAGTCAGTAATTATTATTCTCAACCTAAAAAGAAAAAGCGATCTTGTTAGATTAAATGCTTTTCTCTCGGAAGCCCTCAAGTTGATAGAATTGATCTTGGGGACAGGGTGAAAAGCCTGTAAGAGCTTAGTTCATACATCTGTTATGAAGATGTAATGGAAGAAAAATATAATGGAAATAAGATTATAATGATGAAAAGTTAATTTAAATTATTCAAGTATAGAAAGCGAAGGAAAAATATTGTTTTAAACCTACATTAATACTGTGTAAAGTAAAGTATGGAGTTGAAGATTGAGCAGGAATAAAAATGTTACTGTGAAATACAAGTAGTTTCCTACCTTATAGAATAGAACATTATACTGTGACGTTATTATACTTTCATTTTACTTAAATTATGCTGTCAGGAAGAAGATTTGTGTATATTGTAATGAAGACGTTTGCTTTATGTTGAAACTTTTTACCAGCCTCCTAACTTGAAAGGATTCTGTAACATCTTTAATGAGTAATACAATCTATCTATGCGGGAAAAGTAGCAAAGAAAGTCGAAAGAGCGTTAGGGTACAACAAGTAGTGACATTTACATTCAAATTGAGGGGTTTATTCACGTTTTATGACGATTGGTTTTTTTTTTATACTCCTTAGGGCTGGTCCAATAAGATATTGGAGGGGTTTATGGTATTTTTTGAGTATGTATCTATCTATGAATTCACAATGGCCCAAAAAGGATTTGTAGATCCTTTGGATGTTTTCAAAAATACTTGTAGGTACTAAACGTTTTGGAACCATTCCATAAGCGTATTTTTGTCGAAAATAGATAAAACAATGTAAAAATATAAGTACTTAATTTGGTATCCGTTACCTACTTTCGCAGTTATGTGCAATGCAGGCTCATTTTATACAACAGATTTACAGGACTCGAGGGCAATGATAGAAAGATCTGGCATTCAGACATTTACTTCCAGAAGTTTGGATGCTTTCTCCGACGTCTACTCGAAAATTGAGAATTCTGATTTGAATGAGCTCCTTAAATCATACAAAGTCACCTGTCATATGCGTTTCTTCTGTTGGCTCATTGAAAATTGTGATACTCAATTTCTAAGCAGCAGAAATTGGATGTAAGCCTACAGTTTTATTAGCATTGATTTGCTCTAAATTTTTTTTTTTTTTTTTTTTTCCAATGGTATTCGTCTCTTGATACTTGGATGTTCAAGGGATCAGAGGAAAGTTCACAATCCAAGAGTCCAGAGAGTTAAAATCATAAGTTCACCCTTCTGACTTAAAATTACAGCATCTTGTCAAGCATTCATGGCTGTGCCATTCCAAATTATGGGACTCTGCCCCTAATAACTGCATATTATTATAGTGTGTCTATGGGCAAGATGTGCCAGTGACCATTGCAAATGATTAAACGTAGGAAGGTTCCAAAATACATTGATTTTCTTCAAATGAACGCATTTTTTCGAGTGACTGCAAAAGTAGTAGTTCAAATTATGGTCTTTATCAAGATATCAAGTTTCAAAATATCCAGAGTCTAGAGGGGTTTTCTGGAGAAAAAATATGACTTAGTCAAGGTTTGTGTGAGTGCGTGTGTCCTCATGACTTAAATCGTCTTCCATGTCAAAAATCTTAATTACCGATTGCAACATACACATGTCAATATCAGCAACTGAAATTTGAATAAAGGTCCAAAGATTACTGTACTCAGCAACCACTCTTCCTATGAAAGTGCTCCTAAACAACAAATGGTCCTAAAAATTCTAAATACAAAACTAAACTAAAGACAAAAACTAAAGATGTCCCACCCTGTTTTTACCACCGTGTCAACTCAATTTCTGTCCTTATATGTAGAAAAGTGGCACTCCCCTCATCTTATTGTTAATATACATACATAAGTAGTAAAGTAAAGTAAAGTAAACAGCCATTCCGGGCTGGGGCTTTTTGTCCGACTGCCTTGCCAGGGTCGCGGACATGATCAGCTGTCCTCCAATGAGAGGATCAGAATGCGACCTGATCATTTCGCTCTTTACTTGGCTACTCATTCCCTCGCCCCCTTGAGTGGAGAGGGTTTCACCCAGTAGCTATGTGGGTCATACTTGGACGTGTCACAGCGGTCACCCATCCAAGTACTAACCACAGTCGAGGTATCTTAACTTCAGAGATCTCACAGGAACCGGTTTATTCCACCTGATAAGGCCTTTGGACTTTAATGTTCATACATAAACTTATGCAATGTTGTGTGTCTAGTTAACAGATGAAATTAATGGCCTTAATTTTTCCATCTCAGTTTACTTTTTTTCTTTTATAATCTCTGTTTTGTCGAAGTTTTGTAGGTAGGTAGGCTCTAGTTCATTCTTGAAGAACTTCTCCCATGCTCTCGTCTCTTTTTGCGATAATGATGTAGGTATTTACCCCGTTGTAAATCTTTACCCGCCAGAAAAACATCCTCAGCCGCAAAAAGTATTGTTATCCATCCCCCCCCCCCCCCCCCTCCGAAGTAGCATGCTAGGTGCATGTGTATATAGAAACCTGTATTGATATCCATTTTGCCCCCCCTCTAAGTAGCATGCTCGGTGTATGTGCATGTAGAAACCTGTTCCTTCCCTCTCTGTTGGATATGAGTATAGAAACCTGTCCCTACCCCCCCCCCCCCCCCCAACCTTGAAATTTTATTCAACGCTCTTTGGCTGGAGCTTTTCATTTTGAGGGCAAAACGCTGCCGGAAAAACAGTGTTGAAATAAGTTTTATGGTTTGAAGGGGCAGGTTTCTTACAGAGGGGGAAGGAACAGGTTTCTGTATGCACATACAAGAGCGAGGTGCGAAGCATGCTGTTTTGGCGGGTAAAATAGATATAAACCCTTTTTGCGGCTGAGGTTTTTTTGGGAGATCGCTTTTTACAACAGGGTTGTTTTGTTGGTGGGGGGGGAATATCACGTTTTTGCATTGATGAAGTAAACATTTTTCCCCAGTAAGTACCTACCTCCTACCTACTGAGTAGATAGGTATCTCTTGAGTACTACTTACTTAGTACCTCCTCAGTACTGTCTACCTAGTACCTTCTCAGTACTACTTACTTATTACTGATTACTTATTAGATGATCAGTACTACTATTTACTTTTTTTTGCAGTGAACATTTTATTTTATTAGTTTTTGGTTGGTTTTTGATTCGGTGTGGGGGGGGGGGATTACATAGTTTTGCATTGATTGATGAAGTAAACATTTTGTTCCCAGTACCTACGTAAACATTTTTTCTCAATACCTACCTAGTTACCTAAATTTTTTCAAAATGGGTGGGGGGGGGAGGGAACAAAAGGCACTTCCTTTGAGCATAGCAAACGTTTATGCAACATTTCAGCTGTCTGTGAGGTTGTATACCAATAAAAAAATTTCTCATCTACCTACTCACCTAAGAATTTCAAAATTGGTGGGGGGGGGGGGGGGGACGCACTAAATGCACCTCCTTTGAGCATAGCGAATGTGTGTGCCAGCAAATTTCAACTCGATCCGTTATGTCTGTGGGGCTGTAGCCCTGTCAAAACAACAGCGACAGAAGCCATTTCCAGACATAACTCCGGCACCTGATGGGCCGAGGGTTGAAATTTGGTGGTTACACATCCTCAGGGGTCCTTAGAGAATGGGGGGAATGAAAAATCACATCGGAGACCCCCAAGGGGCCGAGTTATTGGTGGGGGGGGGGGGGGGGCCTCTATTTGTGTCGTTGTGTGAACAGTGTCTTGGTCGCTGTAGGTAGGTATGGCGGTTTTCTTGGCAGGCTTGTTGCTCCCGTGTCCCTAGATCAAATTCTCACACGGAGTTTGACCTCTGGAATGAGTTGTGTCTAAATCAAATTATATCCAACAACACCCGCCAATCCACTAACATAAATGGCATTCAGTAAGGTACTGACTATTTGAATATTTTAGTTTCCTTGGTACCATTTGTGTATAATTTTTCAGTTTCATCAGAGTTGTTGGTTCATTCTTGAAGAATCTGGTGACACGTGCAAGTGAGACACTCAAACGCGATCCTCTGAGAATTTGGGAGATTCATACAACATTCAACAATAATTTACAGGAAGAATTTTTTGTTGTTTTCTTCGAACTCATAGCAAAGTTGGAGGATAGTGAAACTCCATCAACAAAGGAAGCTTTGGAATTGTTGAACCATTCTTCCTGTCTCACTTCATTTTTACACAAGTTGGTGACTTTATTCTTTCTTATTTTAGCAAATATTTTAAGAAAGCTTTTGCTTTACTTGTTTTCGGAATAGGTCAATAAAAAGCCTCAGAATTATTGACTTCAGGAATGTGTTCAGAATGGCCATTGGGTAAACAGACTAAAATTCCGCGGACCTATGATGGTGCGGGGGGGGTGGGGGGGGGGAGATAAAGTTTTGATGCTTTGGTTGTTTGCTTATGCTTAGCTACGGTTGCTCATATCATCAAAAGCAGCCCCGTCATTTGCAAAAGTTTCCCCACCAACCTACTGTTTGTAACTAAGGGGCGCCAGCCGTTGTAGCAAACAAATCACTTATCTTGCGTAATATGTCAGTGTTTTCATAAAAGGTCGCAAGCAGTAGATTGACATGTTGCTGGGAGAAGTAGAAAAAGCAGCTTGGGCTGGAATTATAAAAGAGCTTTATGGTCCGCAGAAAAGCTCCCTGAGAGGGAAACAGACCAAAATTGTCCAAAGGACAAGAAAGGAGGTATTCTCTCAGATGAAAAGGACGAGCTGGAAAGGTGGAGAGAGCACTTCACTAGTTCTTAACCCACCTGATGCTGATGTGAATGAGGACCCTTTTGCTGACTTGGAAGATATCAGGTTCTCCGACCCGGGGTTCTATAAGCACCGAACCACCAACCAGAGAGGGAATCAAGCACATCCTCAGAAACCGAAAGTAGGAAGGCGCTGGGATGTGGTAATATCCCACCAAGGCCAACCCAGAACTGATTGTTGACATCCTTCTCCCCCTCTTTGAGCAGATAATTATGGAATAGGGGAAAGATGCCTGAAGACTGGAATAACTTGCCTTTTTTATTGGTCTCATTCCCATGCTTCCAAATTTCACATGAATCCCTCCTAAAGCCAGTCGCACAAGTGTAGCATCCTCTCTGTTTCTCTTACCAGCCATTTGTTAGTCCATCACATTTGAGATGTGCAGGTCCCTTCCTATAAATAGGCCTGAGTGCATTAACCGACACATGAAACTGACGCATTATACATGGTCAGATGATATTGGCTGTCTTCCCAACGGGTTGGGAATGATATTTATGATGGCCCCATGTGTCAAATTGTTTGACGTCGTCATTCTTGTCAAGAGTCAGCGTCAGATCGAAAAAGGGGTAGTGTTTTCTCGACGTATTCGATTTTACCTCTTAACACGTTCAGTGCGGCACGGGACTTATTGACCTCATACACCTAATAAGACAATCAGTGCGGGGCCAATTTTTCTAGACTTCGGTTGCGTGCGAATGGCATCATGACTTGAATAGTAACGATAATCGAATAATTCCAGTGTGGATGTGTACAGTAGGTAGTTCCCTACTCATGCACGTGTTTATCATCTTCGGGACAAATAGACCGCTAACCGCTTTCGTGTTACTATAGTTAAACCTTCAGTGCGGCACGGGACTGATAGACCTCGTGTCAAAAAACCCAATTATCGTATCAAAAATTCACGTTTGCGCGCTCTGGGCCCCTCTAGTATTGGGACAGGTGTATGATTGTGATGAATGTTATGGAAAACCAGCAATGTGTTTGAGATGTTTCAATTAAAAATATTCTCCTACCATGATGCTTTTACACTTTGAGCGTTTTTCATTCATAATTTTCCAAGATTTTATACTGTTTCATGATGTTTTCAACCAGAGATTCATGATAAACAGAAAGAAAAATAGGTACCTATGTGAAAAAAAAATCCGAAGTTTTCAATTTATATATTTTTTGAATCCATTATTTATTCTGTCAGGAAAGAAATAGCTAATTGAAAGAGAACTAGAGATATGGTAATATTTGCGCAACCAACAACGTTCATTTTGATATCATGCATATTGGAGTTGAAAACGTTAGGTAGTATTTGACAGTTACATAACCTCAAGTTCTACTTACATGATACATTTACGCAGCTAGTATATTTATGATCATTTACCAAACATTTTAATTACCAATAATTAGGTATTTCAACCTTGACATAATGATGGTCAACCGAAAATGATCTCACTCGTGATTCAGCGTGAAAAAATACCGCGAAAATCATGAATCACATACATGTCATATTGGATACCTCCACAAAATAAGGTTTTTCATTGTTACGCACATTTTGCGCGCATTTGCGTACCTACGTTTTTGCGTACTCATAAATTCGAGTGACGCGTCATTTTTCATGAAATTTTACTTAGCATTCAAATTTGCAATAAAAAGTAGTTTCTCATTTGAAAAAAAAAAGTTGAAAACATGTTTTTCGTGTGCTCATCTGCGCAAAAAACTATTTTCGAATTCTACGGGAAAAACCATGAAGGATAGCCTTGTGACGGTTGTTCTATCTACAGTATAAACCGAAATAAAATCGGTGGACCATTCATTCGGGGGCGCCATGTAGATAGGTCCAAAATTTACCCAAAAAAGCTATCAATCCATGGCCTACGACTGCAGTGCATCAATCCAGATCTATTCTGAGAGAAAATAACAGAACTTGGTGAAATTACCAATTTTCACGAGATTCTGGCTGATAAACTAGGACCTAGTATTCGGGGTCAATATGACCCGTTTCGCACGTTTGGAAAGTTTGGCACGAGGTCAAATTGTCCCATGTCGCACTGAAGCGATGGGTCTGGAATTTGCCGCCGCACTGAACGTGTTAAGGAAAGCGGATTTATTGAAAGGTCGTTGAAACACAAATGGCTCAATTTTTCTTTAAATGGGTTTCCACGATTTTATCGCGAGTGATTTAATTCGATTTCATCTCTGTTGTTCGAACTCCTTTCATTCCTTAGGACGTTTTTTCCATCGAGGATATTGCATGCTTGAGCCTATGGTGTCACTTTTCTTTCTGAAGATTGCAACTTTACTTTGACCTGACTTATCATTTGAATTTTCTATTTAGTAGAAGGTTCCAGTCAGGCAGGATGTCAGTATGAGCGAATCTTTAGTGACATATATATCTACCTAATCTATTCCCTTTCCTTACCACTTTGATGATGAGCCATTGTTACAGATTTTTTACCCACTAAAACCTAACTTGGATCCACAGTTTTCATGTAGCCATAGTGGTGGGTAACAGTAGTTCATTTGAGGGACTCAATTCAGTTAGTTCACCCCTTTAAAGGAGTAGTCCTTTTGAGTTATTTGGCTCAAGTTCAGTTAGTTCAGTCCTTGAATGGAATAGTTCTTTTGAGTCAGTTCAGTAGTCCATTCCAGTTCCTTTTAGTTTCCTATCACACGACACTAACACTAAACTAGAACAATGTCGATAGTTCTGACTGTCAGACTGGCTTCTGGCATGGATGCAGGAACGACCAGACGAAGGAACAGCTGGAAGACTCCAACTTAGCTCCCTTATTTCTTTGAACTGTCGTTCCGTGATACTACAAACTCCTTAAGTAGTATCCACCCCATCTGAACTAGGTACTCGTAATGAACTATAAGAAATATTTTTCAGTGAAAACTATAAACTCAATTAGTATTCTCCCCATCTGAATGAACTAAAGGAACTATCATTCAGTGGATACTGTCAACTCCTGATGTAGTATCTAAGGTTCCTGTGAACTAAAGAACTAACTCACTCACTTAGTCGCCATGTGAGTGAGTTAATGTTTCTTTAGTTCATAATGCACTGAATGATAGTTCTTTGGTTCCCCCTTCCTACATCCATCTCTAGCCACTGGGTCCTTGATTCTTTTACTGTTTGGTCCTAGTAGATGACCCTTCAGGGAAGTGAATTACGTCGAGGAGTAGTTCAGTTGGTGGAGTTAGTTCAGTCAGGAACTGCCCACCTCTATGTAGCCATCTCAAACATTTTGGCAAAATTTCGAATTTTAATGTGGTACCTAGTCAAAGTCAGCCGTTGTCAGCAACGATATGTTGAAATTTAGGGATTGGTTCAGAATGATCTGAAACGGGTTTGTATCATACATTTTGAACCCATTGCAGTAGAATTTTTTTTTCTTCTCCGAAATTTCTCCAAACATTTTTGCTGTAATTTTTGTGGTAGTAAATGAAATAATAGTTGGTACGACACACAAGGTAAGTTAGGGGTTGTGAGTGTAAACTTGAAAATATTGTTTTAATATCAATAAATGTTTTTGCACTGAAAGTAATTTGGTAAATATCGAGTTTTACCAAGTAACTACTGGAAAATTACCCAGAAAATGTTAAATCAATTCATCTAAAGAAGGTAGGTAGTAAATTCACTTGTTGTTTATGTGGTTTGGCTGACACAATTTTTTCTTTTGTAGATTCCTTATTGAACCATCAAATTTGAATGTAAGGTTTGAAACCCATTCATATAGTAGATTGTGTGAGGATCGTCTTATGAAGATGAGTTTTAGCTTTGAATCAACCCATGGATTCATGTTAGATCTATTAGTGAAGATAGATCAGTTCATGAAACGTTTGCCTGATGTATTTTGCAATGGATTTGATCGCTCACATTTAGAGCTCCTCCATTGTGTGGGTTTACTAAATGATGTTGCCTTATCCAAAAAGGTAATTTTTTCAATACCTAAATTCTTAATCAATAAGGATGTATGTACATGTCATACCAGTGCTGTTGTATAAATTCTGTATTTATTTACTAGAATGGGAAAATTACTGTTCCTTGTTGCTCTTGTTATGGGTCTGTTAAAAGAAAGAAAAATGTAAAAGAGAAATCCCAGCCAGATCCATTCGGGATGAGCCCAAACGCCCAACCCAAACGCGTTGTATGAAGCCCAATGACGCCTTGAACCAAATGAAGTATAGTTACATGCCAACTGAAACAGTGGATGCAACTAAACCACCTTTCTAAACCTTGGCTACTATTCCAGTCTGTTTCGATCTGATGTAAATAATTAGACCAATAAAAGGTAGTTTGTGTTCTACCTTCAAAGAGTTTGCCTTCTTACTAATATGTTCTAACATTCCATAATATGATGAACTACTTACAGGTAACCTGAAGTTGAATAGTTCTGATGGTAAATAGTTTCAGTTTTATAACAAATAGTTTTCGATCTGCTATTTCTTTTTTTTAATTTTCACGCCCACTAGGCTTTGGACAATGAGTATTGCAGATACCTAGCCATAACTTGCAGAAAAACAGTTTCATCATTGCTATAGGAAATCACTATTAGGTGCTATCCATACTTGAAATCGATTGTATCCCAAATTGACACGCCAGTTCAATGATATATTCTAAAAATGAGTTGAATCTCATCTTATTGTCAAATATTTGTGAACCATAAAGGTTTTTATTTAACCATCGTAAATAGTCCTAGTAATATTTTTGGATATTGTTGTAGTATGTGAATGTTTATGGCTATATATTTCTATTATGAACTCTATTGAATTTGCCCATGGCAGTGGTAATTTGGATTTGCTAATGGAACCATTAGCTAAGAATATCTCACACATTGCTGGTGATGATTTTGCTTCCAGGATGGTCAGGTAATGAAAAAGATTATGAAAGATTTCAGTGATGCCTTGGTTTGTAGTGTGACACACGATGATAAATCCATTCGTGTTCATAAGCATCATCTATCTAAATTGTTCAAATTCATCCTCTCACTTGGAACCTTTGAAGAGGTTAGTATCATTGACTCTTCCTCCTATGTTATACCTTTAGTTGGGTTTCAAAACTTGTTGAAGTTTTGAGCTAAAGCTTAGTGTTGCATTATTTTGAGAATGATTCTTTGATGTCATGTTTTTAAGGTGTGCTCCGAATTATTCGGCTGTATTTTTTCTCATGCTATTGAAGCAAAGTCACCCCAATTCTATGATCTTTTTGAACATGAAATCCTGAATTACATTATTGGTGGTATCAGTGAGCACCATTGGAAATTTTTTGGTGACGGTACTTGCTTTGTGAAAATGAAAATCATTAATAAAATGATATCAAAATGTAACTCTGTTGCTGTGACCAATAAGTAAGTTGATATCAAATTGTAATACTATAACATAATAGGCTTTTCTACTTTTTTTATATCCGTACTTGTGATTTGATAACATTTTAGGTTTTCTGTTTGCGTCATGAAATTTATCACCAAAAATTGGCAAAATATTGTTTCATCTATAAAAACGGACTGTGAATTATACATACTATTGGACTGCCTTCTTCAAATTGGCAATACACTAACTCTAGATGTTGAGTGTTTCTCTGGGTCTCAAATAGAAGTGTGGTTACGCGATAAGTTTCTGGAGGGTTTATCTTTCCACCTCATACTTCCACTAATTCCTTACATGGACCCTTCAGTCAGCTCTAAATTCATGTGAGTATGGCTTGTGTGACTCGATATTGTTGGTATTTTGGTTCTTCAGTCACAGTGAGTGATAAGTACAAAACATTCATTTTAATTTAAAATGTTCATTGTTTTTAGAGCTGATTTTGAGGATAAGGACGAAGCTGTTCTCTATGTCATGTGTCACAGTTTCATTTTGGGCCATTTCAAAGTGGTTTCATATTGTCTGAAAAACATAAAAAATCATCTAAAATTACATGAAGCTTATGACTTGATCTCATCCCAATTCTTCAAGTAAGTTATACAAAATATATAGTAGTTTTTTTTTGTACACTCGATAGGATATGAGCTTGAACAACAGGGTTTGAGCAATGAGGAGTACCCATGACTTCTGTTTATATTTTTAAATGAAAGTAGGTTCCATTCTAAGAATTTTGAGACCAACCACACTCTCCTACAGTGAATAGTTCTTTTTCTGTGAGCTTTCAAAGTTTCGGCACCGAGTGACGTCATACTTTTCAAGGGGTCCCGCCCAGGCGGTCGGGGTGCAATGACTGACGTCACTCGTTGCCGAAACTTTGAAAGCTTATAGAAAAAGATGTATTCATGGTTGGGGAGTGTGGTTGTATTCATCGTAGGAGAGTGTGGTTGGTCTCAACATTCTTAGAATAGAATCTACTTTCATTTGAGATTGGGAAAGTAATATAAACAGAAGTCACGGGTGCTCCTCATTTATGTTCCGAGTTAATTATTTGTCTTGTTTGGTGTGTTTGTAGTTTTGATCCTGGTTGTCAAAGTTTAGTTTTGAACCATATGTTTCAACGTGGGCTTGAAGTGAAAATAGCAACCCTGAAGTTGCATTTGGAAGTTTTTTCATGTCTCATCATGTTGTCCGCTGTATCTGTTCGAAAGGAATTCTTCTCTGATAATATAAATAGTATAATAGGAATTTTGTCCAAGGAATTGGATCCTTCATATGATGAAGTCAAGGTAAGATTGAGATTGAGATTAGACATCATATCTGCTGGACTGTTTGTAAAATTTTAATTCTCACATAGCGATAACACTGTTGTCACTGCTATGTTGTTTAACCATGTACCGTTTCAGCATGAAGAATTGCTCAATCAAAAGTCCTTGTGTTTCTCACTGATCGGTATAATGTATGGAATGTTTGACAAAAATGAAATGTTTGGACAAGATGGTTTTGTAAAAAAATCATCTGGAAATAAATTGCATGATACCCTACGATTAGATGTCACTAAGTTGTAAGTAAACCAGCTATTGCACTTCGAAATAATTTCTTTTTTCAATTCCATTACTTTTGTTAGTTCAAGAAAAACGTACTGTTGTTTGTGTTGCAGCAAATTTTTTTTTTAGGATTCACTGGAATCTTGATTTGTTCTGAAATTCACTCTCAAATCATGTTGCATATGTATAGAATTTTCCAATGGTAACCACTTTTATATTTTTGCTAGGTGCTACAAATTGCAGTCCAGTAAACAAGAAGCTTATGATGGTTTTACATATGTGGAGTCATGGAGGACTTGTCAATGCACTGCTCTAAATTGCCTTCTCGTGTTACTTTGTAGTAATACGCTATCTAGTAAGGTTTTACAGCATTTTGTGTTTCATGATAAAACTGACGAAACGTCAAACCCTATTCTAGAGACCATAGTTGATCCGAATCAGACACTCAAGTTCATCTCTTGGCAGGAAGCGGTATGTTTTATACTTCTAGTATGATTATATTGAAGCTTATGATAATATTGAAGCTAAAGTTGGTTCATGATATGTATTTCTATATCTATTGTTATGATTCTGGCCATTACTGGGCAGAGTGCAATAGTAAATTGTTGATTCCTCGATCCAGACTAGATCAGTCGTGATGAAATTGTGGATTATTGAAATGTTGTCTGTTACCACTCTGAACAAACGTACAATGTTGATTGGCGATCAAACAGTTGTCATTATCAAACGTAACGTACTATTATTTGTATAGTTTTTTAAGTTTTTGTTTTCACTGACCATAGTTTGATCACTGAAATGAGTATATCGGTGTGATATCGTCAGGTGGAAACATTCCAGTAACTCCTTTTTAAATTTTTCTGCATGTGAATTGTTTATTAAACAGCTGGTATTTCATTAATATTTCATAAAATGTTTTCTCTCCAGAAGCAAATAAAAAAGAAGAGGGAAAAGGCGATAAATACAGGGATCAAAGTATCTTGTATGCCCTGCAACTTCACTTGTCACTCAAGCTATGTTGACGTCTCCATTACATCTATAAGTCAAGAGTGCAAGGCATTTGATTTCATAGGGCGTGCTGGTATCCCTCCCTCACAGGTGAACAATCAAGTTTTCAATTGATGGGGCCATGTGACGGGCGAGGAAAGCATCTATTGGATGATGTAGAAAAATGTCAATGACCAATATGTCACAGCGGAATGAATTCACCAGCCGCAAGCTCTTGTTTCTTTGCTGAATTGTTCGTTGCTGAAGCTCTTGTTTCTTCGCTGAAACAGAAATCAGAACATTCAAAATCGGATTTACATTTTATTCAAATCAGCGGTGAATTATGTGACGGTATATGGAAATCCCTTCCAGTTTTATATTGGATCTGGCTCTTTCCCTATCTTTTTGACACGCTGCTAGTGGGGCATTCGGTTTCTGAAAAAATCGTCAACTCCTGGAAGCACTGTATAATAATCAAGCCATGTCGCACTGCCTCACTACCTTTCTGAGTGGAGAGGGCGAAACTACTGTGTATGGATGACTAGTTTTACCTCCTTCAGCATGCCAATTATTATTCAATAAGATTCTTTCTAGTTCTAGTGGTGTAGTTTTTTTTCTGTTTGATGGTATATTATTTCCAACGTATCAATATATCATTCATTTTTCAGGATGGTACTTCTGTAGTTAAAGTTGATTTGGAAGGAGATACACTGAGTGGCCATGTATGCTTGCCCTACTTATGCTCTACTATTAACAAAACAGTTGTGTGTGGAATCACATCGTCCTGTGCTGGAGACGTTAGTACACACAATTTTGCAATATACCTACCTACTTATTGTTTTCATTTATGGGTCTCATTCTTGTAAGGTAATTTTGTTTCATTCTTAATTTTTTATTACGGTTCTCTGTAATTGTAGGTGATGCCAGAATGGATGGCTTCCTTTAATGCACTCCTAAGAAATCCCAATGCATCAAAGCATGTGAAATCCTTTATTGTTAAAATTGTACATAAATGTAAGGATGTATTCAAAACTTACGCTCCTTACTGGACTGCTCCAATTCTGTATTCGCTAGTATCGCTTGAATGCTGTGGTGAAGTGACATCTTATTTCTTCTATCAAGTAGTAAGTTATAATTTTACTAAATATGAGGATCAGTAAGTAAATTTAATGTTTTAAAGTATTCTGTTCGGTACCTATGTATTTTTATAAATTACTATACACAATTTTACACAGTTTTATTGATTTCAGGTTACCATGTTGATTTCCTGGTTACCACTATATGACCAAAACCATGATAAAGATATAGACAGAAAACTTTGGAATAGATTGGTTGAAAAAACTATAGCTGTAATTGCTGTATGTATGTCGGAAGATGTGTCTCATCTGTTACATATTTTGAGGTAGGTATTCTTGGTGTCCTTCAGAAGTCAATAATACTTGAGGTTTCAGTTGATTGTCATAATGCACGAGGGGTACAGTTGTGTTTATATTATATATTTTACTTTTTTTAATTGAAAGTACAGATTGACATGATTTAGTACCTATTCTGGGTTCCCACTAGATATTGTCGTTTATGATGCCACTGGTTGATACTTGGCAGAAGTAGTCCATGAACTGATCAAGGCAGGGTATTAATGACATTGATTAAAGTTTATTATCAAAGATTTGGTATGTTTCAACAAGGTGGATATAAATTGTAAATTGAACTAATGAGATAGGTTTGCATGATATTCCATATCACAGCACGCCCTCTGCAGTCATAAAACATAATCGTAAACAAAAAATTCCCTCATGCAGCAGGGCATAAGGAGCGAACTTTCAAAGAAATAGTTCGGGAAATTAAGAATTTAAACTAATGGCTATGCTTTGAATGGGCAAGGCTATATGGGCGGCTGTGACCCAATACGGCCTGACCGGGCACGTGTTGAGGCCAGATCGGCACGTCGTGCAGAAAAATTACCTATGTCAAAAAATCATTTGTGGGTGTTTTGAACCAACAAATTGTGACTTCGATCACTCAGTTAGTCTGAACGTGCTGAAACTACTTGCAATCGATTCAGCAAAAAAAATCGTGAAGAGCTCCCTGAAAAGGCATTGCTGAAATTACTTCATATTATCAATGCTACACTCAGGTTGAAACATGTACCATCCTGGTGGAAAGTTGTGAAGGTCGTAATGATTTCCAAACCAAGAAAGTCACTAAATGAGAAGTCGGGTTATCAGCCTACATCTCTCCTCCCTGTTATGTCAAAACTATTGGAGTAGTTGTGGCTTAAAAGGCTTAAACCAATAGTAGAAGATAGAAACTTGATTCCGGGTTACCAATTTGGATTCAGACAACATCGCTGTATGATAGATCAAGTCCACGGAATCACTGACATTATAGAAAAGGCCTTAGAGTGTAAACAAATATGTGCCAGCATTTTCTCGGACGTGGCTCGGGCCTTTGACAAGGTTTGGCACGAGGGCTTTACATACTATTAAAATCCTACCTTGAGAACAAACATTTCAGGGTTAAGCAAGAAGACCATTACTCTGGCTTGAAGCCTATAAAAGCAGGGATCCGAAGGATGTGATCCTAATTTTACGTTTGGGGTCGGCACCGTGTGAAAAATATTTCAACCCCGTCAGCCACGAAAAAATTATATGATTGTTAGTGATAGCAAGCCAATTCTCCCTGTAATGAAATAATCTTCCCCCTAATGGGATATCAATTACCTGTGATGACATCGAGTTTAGTCTCTGCTGAATGGTCCTGATGTCCCCCTGTTCAGTCGGCGTTGACCTCGATATTTGGACTGACTCCATCGAGGTCTGTTGGCCGATCTCTGAGCTTGACCCCCCTCTGACGAGCAGCTCTCAGCCTCCCTTGTTTCCCTGAGACTGCAGACTTACTGTCTGTGAAGGCTACTGAGGGCGAGGTGGTGCCGGAGGCGGTTTTTTAAAGAAACCAGGCATTTAGCACAGGAGGTCATACTCTGAGACTTCTTGTATCGAGCTGTAAGGTTGTCCCCAAAGAGCCAATCCGAAGGGATCTCCACCTTTGGAGGTCCTCTCGAGGGTTTGGGAACACACCATCAATAAGAGCCGCCTAGTGTGATTGATGTCATAAAATAAAGCAGTCATTGCTCGCCCCGCATCAAACTTGTTAATATAATTGTCCCTTACTTCGGGAGTGACTTCACTGCCTCGTTACTCAAGGGGCGAGAGGCCCATTCCGAAGGCCGAAATTGAACACTGACATGATAAGCGTCCACAGACTTATTTACCCGCAGGTAAATTTGCGGGTATCTGGTGTTTTGCCTGAAGGGCACTAAATACATCTGACAGGTGTTGCGGGTATCGAAATGGGAACACCATTTAGCAAATGGTGTTCCCATCTATCCGCAATGCTCAGTTGAAATTGTGGAGCCAGAGGTGGAGGTATGGTGGGGTTTTGTCCCAGGGCCATAAGTACTTCGGGATCAAGACATGCATCAGGGCCTTGATCCGGGACCGCATCTCCTGCAGGTGGAGTAAACCCTGCAGAGTCCAAGGATCCTGACGCCAAGGCCCGGATACCGAGTGGGATCCTTAACCATCCTGGGTGTTGGAGGTGAATCCATGCCCCTTCATCGGCCGAAGCGTTGTCAGGGTCTGAATCATGTGCTGAAACACAGTGTACTGATTCGCGATCAATATCGCGGGTGAGATGCACCCCAAATTCGCGATTTGGGTGAGGCATCCTGGCGAGAAACAAGGCCTCTCCGTGACGTTAACCTCGCGCCTAACAGGCGATCGGGGATACCTCCAGTCTGAAAGTTCATCGAAGTCTCGATACAAACGAGTACGGAGATATCGAGCACAATGGCTGTTAATGATCCAGTCACGACGAAATTCATAGGCGATCGTATTGAAGCCACCCCCATCTGCCCTCCCAATTTGAGCGAAATCGGTCCATTAGGAACTGAGAAATCGTTGTTTCGTGATATTTACGTTTGCACATGCGCACACACACCGTTGTTCCGACGGGGATGAAATTCATAGGGTACCGTCTAGGGTAAACCCAGACAGTCCCTGAAAATTTCGCTAAAATTGGTCGACCAGTTCTGGAGATTTCCCTGTGACAACTGATTTCATGTTTGTGCATTCGCAGTTGCAGTTACTAATCCAGTCACGACGAAATTCGTAGGCAATCGTCTTGAAGCCATCCCCATCTGCCCTCCGAATTTGAGCGAAATCAGTACATTAGGAACTGAGAAATCGTTGTTTCGTGATATTCACGTTTGTGCATTAGTTTTTATACGAATGAATACCGTCTAGGTACTGGAAATCGAATGTTGCGAATAACCTTTCTTACCTCAATGTCACTGAAAGGCGTTCTGTAGGTGGTACTGAGGATCTCCTTTTTGTATGTAATTTTCGGTCGGATCAGTTCTTGTAGCTGGATGTTCCATGTCAGCATTTGTATGTGGCATTTCAATCGGGTTAGTCAAAAACGAGTTAAAAATGGAACAAAGATTGTAAATATTTGAACGATATAGGTACATTAATAAAGAATATTTTGAATGTGAGGTACTGTATGAGAATAATTGGAAGTTATTCAAACTTATATTTTATGTGAAAAATGTGTTTCTTCTCTGTTACGAGTAATTTTACGTTTAAAACTTTGGTATTCTTCCCACAACAAGGTCAATTTTCGAGCGTAAGAGAGGAGTGTCTCCACCTTATAGTATGTTGATGGCACTACTTGAGAAGAAATCCACCCACATCCTTCAAGTGACATTGAATGTCTGCTGTATACTTTTTGAAAACGGCATTTGTCCGTACACACCAGAAACTCTCAGAGCGTAAGTAAATCCCAAGATAGTCTTTAGGGCTACTAGCTAGGTCAGTCCCAACTTTTAATAGATAACGAGATACATGAACACTAATCTGCTTGAAGGTCTCTCTTAAAGCCGAATGTTCTATGCTGTTTTGTTTGAGTGCAGCTTTTTGCATACATGAAGTTAACATTTTTTCCTAGTAAAAATGTTGTTCCTCAGTAGGTAGGTACCTACCTAAAAACTTTTTCTTGGTAAACTTTTTTCGAAGTAAAAATTTTTCCCAGTAACCATTTTTCATTGTTTTCTTTTCAGTTTTTTAAATTTTTGTTCAAATGTTTTCATTTTCTAAAAAAATTGGTTTACAATTTTTAATTTTCAAATAATGTTTGAATTTTTGTTCGAAATTTATTTTCAACACTTCTAAGAAGCACTGCAGAAAAGTATAATACGCAAAAGTTACAGTGCTGCTAACTTGATGTCAATTATGTTTATTGATCATAATTTGCAGCGTTTTCAAACAGTCATAACTCTGCTTCTACTGGACTGATCAGGTTCTGATTTTGAACACTTCTTCGGGGAGCCCCAATGAATAAGTGTGCCAAATTCAGCTCTTGAAACCCTATTCCTAGAAACGTCCCCTCCCCGTAAGAATAGTGGGGCAAAGTGCACAAAAGGCAAGTCCTTTGAGCATAACGAATGTATGCAAAATTTCAGGTCGATCTTTCATGTATTTTAGGCTGTATCTCTGTCAAAGAAGAACAACAACGAGAACAAGAAGAAGTTGAAAATCTTGAAAAATAGCTATTTTCAAACTTCCAAACTCCAACACCTGATGGTCTTAAGGGTTGAAATTGGGTACCACGTCCTCGGGGGAGGGGTGAGGGGGGGGGGGGGGGCTCGAGAATGGGTTTACAAAAAATCAACACCGGAGACCCCCAGGGGGCCGAGTTAAGGGGGTTGGGAGTGGGTGGTGAGAGGAACCCTACTTGTTCTGTCGTGTAAACAGTGTTATTTGTGGCTTTCGAGGTTCTCGGTTTTCTTGGTGAGCGAGACACTCCGGCATCCCTATATTTTGAGTGTTTCTCGCTTTTAAATGAACTTGCGTCACAAATTAATTAATTTTTTATTGCCAAATCCGCCAATGTAGAGTTTGAAGGAGCGAAGTTTCATATTTGCAGTAGTATGTACCATTACGATGGAGGTTTACAACCTTGGAGATTTGTGTTCTGTGTTTCCTGGACTCCATCCTACGTACAGTCCCTTCTTCCCTAACATTCTTATTCTTCAAATAAGTATGTTGCTGGGTGGGGGGGGGGGGGGGGCTATATGAGAATCCTGTCCATAATGGATCAGGGGGCACTTCTCGTTTTTTTGTACATGCGTCAGAAGGGATAATATGGGATTACTGTAGTTTTTTGCGTTTGTATGCTACTGGAAGGTGACAGCACGATTTAGTGCGATCGTGCGATGTTGTAAACTCACTAATTCATGCAATTTGAAGATTCTGGGGTTTGCGTTCTATGTGATAGGTCCTTCACTCCTTTGGTCTTTGGTGGGACCTTCAGTTTACGAGTGGTATTGTTACCAAATGGTAAGATGCTATTTCTATTGTAGATCAGATCGTCGGTGGACAAATAACTGGAGAAGGCCAAAAGTAACTTCGCCCTTCATATTGTGAAGACGTATTTCCTCTGAATTGAAGTGACTCAATTTGTTTTAGGTTCTTGTGTTCCATAAAAAATATTCTTTCTTCCAAAGATCTGAGTGAAAATGCTGCAGTTGTAGTTGGCTACACTTTGAAGAGGTAAGTAGGAATTTTTATTGGAGCAACGTAATTATTTGTGTAGATACAGAACCTTGGAATCTGAGTTTATAGCATGCATCAAAAGACAGGAGATGTCTGCAAACATTTAAGTTCAGATTGAAGCTTTGAACCTATAAGTTTTGATATAACCATGTTTCAGTGCACCTGAAAGTGACCAACAAACATATTCTGAACTGATTGAAGATGAACTGAATAAGTTGGAACAACCGCACTATAGGAGTGGCTTATTTGTGTTACTGAGGCGCATCTGTCGAAACTTCCCCGTTGTTGCTAAAAAGTAATTTCTTGGACTGTCTTTAAGTTGCTGCTGTAGTGGTCAAATCACCTCCATATTTATTTCAACTCTATTGCTTTTTTTTCCACAGATTTCTCCCCACGGCCTTCACTCACCTCAACAACCCGAAATTGAAAACACTTCATAAAGACATCATGGATGTGCTTGAAAATTATGTTTCATCCTTCCCCAACTCCGATGTATTTTTTGAATTGAAGAGGAATAGCTTTTTCGATTTTTTGGTCGCCAAGTCTTCGTGAGTAAATTCCAATTTTTTTCTGCATTCATCTCTATGAGGGCTTCTTTTTAATGCCATGAAATTGTGGACATCGTGAAACTCCTAGCTGGCACCTCAAGACACAAACTTTTTTTACTCAGTCAATTCAATTTTTAAATTATATCTAAATTGCTATTAATTTAATTATTATAAAATGCTCATACAGAGGCAGTTTTTATGCTTATCGTTATTGTGTTTAGTCTTATAAAGAACCAAACCGTTTATATTTCAGCTTTTTGAAATTCGCAGTCATTATTCATTGGGAAATCCTGCAACTATTATTATGTTTTTCTGTACAGAACTTATGGACCTAAACTCAGTGGACTCCGTATTCTCAGGTCATTTATTGGTTGTGGCCATGTTGATGTCGTGAATTTCATAGTACGTTATGTGATAGATCACTCTGCAGAATTCTCGGGTTACAATCTGAAAAGTCTCATGAATGAAATTGTGGCAGTTGCGTCTGGTTCTTCTAGGTAAGTTTTGTTGCTCAGTACGAACAGATTTGTTTTTTGAAGGCAATTGCCTAAGATTACTTTGGAGAAATTCGATGAAATTGAAAATTCTTTATGATAAAATGAGTGGAAAAGATATTTTTATAGTTATTCCATTTCATTGTTCCCCTGTCCATAATAAACAATTTTCATTCAATGAACTGAGTTGAATTATCTATCAAATTTTCTACTTCATGATGTTCTAGGTCAATCACAGAATGTTTGGATCGTAATTTAGCTCCTGAGGTAGACAGCTGGTTATTCAAGCGTGTATTAGAGGAGTCTGATGCAGATTTACAGAAACAACTCATCAGGTTCGTTCAAGTCTTAGAGTATATCAATTGAGTAATTCATAATATTAACCTCTGATACACCTACTTACATAGTATTCAGCAATTTCTGTTTTTATTCTATTATGTACCCACCATTTCATTTTGTTTTCAACTTAATTCCTTCCCTTTTCTGTGCATCAGTTACATAATTGCATGTTCACAAAGTTTGCAATACTGCTGCTGCTGTTTGCCCTGGCAAACCCCTATGCTAATCAATGCATTTTTTGCCGACAAACTAGGATAACGCTTATTTAACAATCATAGACAGATTCCAGTGGTTCCTTTTGGTATCTGTTCTTTTGTTCAGTCTACAGGTTCGTTGTCCGATTTCCGAAAAATTGTCCAGGAATTTGATACATAATTCAGCAACGAAGATCATCATTTTATAAGTTTCTACTAGATTGTACTTTTACTCTCATTTGTCAGAATATGGGGAGGAAGTTCGAAAATCGATGGAATGGGAGCCTGTGTAAACATCTCTGCCGTCAAAAGGAAGAACGCCTCGTCTCGAAAATGTCCGAAAATGAGGTTTTCACGTATCCCCCCTAATTTTGACCTGCTCTTTCCATTGTGAAGTCAAAAATTGCAAATTCAAATTGGAAAACTTCGAAATTTTCACCAGAAAAACTAGAAAATCGTGGGGTTAAAAGGAAAAACGCCTCCTATCATTCAATTCAAAGGTAAAACGACTCAAGTACGGCACCATAAACGCCTCAAATAATTTATTCTAATCCTAGATTCTGAGGAGAAACATCTCAAGTCGGTGAAAATCGAGATGAGACATTTCACCCTGAAATCATTGTGTTAATTACTGGGTCGATTCATTTATCATCAGATGAGCGAGGCGTTCTTCCTTTGATTGTTATAGCAGCTGAGCCCACATGAGGTGTTCTTCCCGTGGTATTCCACTTAATAATAAGAAGACGGAAATAATCGAACATCTTTGCCATCTCATGCCAGAAAGCAGGAAAATTTAAGGGAATCGCTTCCAGTTGACGAAGAAGCAAAATATTAAGTAGTAGAAGAAAATTATTTAAAAATGTTAGCAAAATAAAATAACTTACATTTCTATTAATAAAATTATAGTGTACACAAATATCATCAATTAAGTAGTATTTAATAAATTTTCTTACAGTTTTTTCTCCATATTTTGTTTGTACTATAGCTTTGTTCGTGCTGTCCCCTTGGGGCTAGCTCCGAGCAAGTTCAGTCTTCGCTTGAACCGAACTGGCTTGGTGTAGGGTGAGCTCTGAGCACGTTCGCTCGGAGCAGGGTGAGCCTGGAGCTTGTTGGGAGCACTGGCAGCTCGAACGTTCGGGGGCAAGATTACGTGGATAATTCAAATTCATTAGAATCCGTGGGGGAAGGGTCAATTCTCATGATGAAAAAAATGGGGCGGGGGGGGGGGGGGGGTCAGTTCTATGATTAAAAAATCTTGAGGTCATGGAGCATGATTTAGTTCATGTCTCAATGGCAAAATCGAAATATTTGCATCGCTAACTTGTGTGAAGTTCTCACTTGAAGGGGCGTTAAACTTCAGTGTTAATTTATTGACGTTTACATACCTACATAGTTACTTACCTGAAAAGGTATATGATCTCCAGAGACTGAGAAAAATACAATATTTTATATGAGGTTATGAAGTAACAAAGATCCATCTTGGTAGTAGGGTGTCTGACCCTTAAGCTCTTAGTGATGAACTTGAATAGGTAAATGGAAAACTCGCCTTTCAGTGAAAAGAGAAAGACTAGGTAGGTTGTCGTGGTATCCTCCTAGAACCACTCCTTGTAAACCTGCAAATATTAGATCTCGCAAATATACTCGCAGATGTGGTGACGAAAGACGCAGGAGCACCGAGGAACCCAGTGGGAGACCCACTAGCTGGAGGATGGAGGGAGACAGCCCTCAAGGGCTATAAAAACTCACCTCCTTCGCCTTTCTAGCCATTCTATGCTCTCCTCTAGTCGCTGACTACTCTCTCACCTCACTCCTCCTCTCTCCTTAAGAGGGGGCTGCCGAAGAAGCGCCACCTAGTGCGGCGGTGAAAATTACAACTAGTCAACTTGGACCATGGGGAGCTAGTGAGAGAGACAACCGGTAGGGGTAGTTGCAGAGCTAGGTGCTAACGCATCGGGTCCCACCGATGTAAGTGACTCGACGTTCAGTCCACAGTTTTGTAGGTTGTCCCGTCAGCTATTTATAGAATCTGACCGCTCGTATAATTAGCGAACTCAGAAAACGGACGGCCCCACACCTTTCTCCTGTAAGGGCTGAAAGGAAATCTTATGACTAGGAGCCGGGACACGGTGGGGCCAATCGTGAATCTAGCGGGACAAAACTCTGACAGCTTGTGTTTCGATCATGTTAATTTTTTCTTACATGGGTACGGACTGACTTGTAATTAGTAGAAAAATGTCTACGATATTGTTCTTGAACACTTGGTGACTGAAACCAGCGGTAATTTCTATGTTTCGGTACAGTTCGGGGCTTGGAATTTCTGAGAAAGAAAAGTTTATTTAGATCAGGCACTCTTTTCGCTATGCTTGGTCACATTTTTTTGGTATCTTATTCTTTGAAATAATACACCTATTAGGTACACTTTCCTACAAAAAGGGACCTCCGAGTTGCTGAAATAGAAGAGATAGATGAAATAAGAATAATGAAAAACGCTGCAAATCCTTGCACAACGGTTTATTATTTTGTACAGAATACCAGTTTTTTACAGATCACAGCTCTCTGTATAGATAACCCGTCTATATAACATATTTTGTACTAGTCTATATATATGTAGACTGCAGACCCTCCGTAGGTTAGTACCTAACCCCGTACTCGTTACTAGGTACCTACCTAAATCACGAGTTAAATGTTGCTAAAATAATTCTGTCGATGACAAATAGTAACTAAAATGGCGAAAAGAAACGCAAATAATGAAGTTCTGAAGGAAAATTGCTGATGTGGAGTGAAATAGATGCCCCTTCTGGGTAGATCACTGTTTTTTGTGGTCAGTACCTACCCTCTGGTCAAGTTTAATGAACCGTTGTGTAATAACTTCCCGATCGATAATACTTCAACGGTTGGTCAAGTTGCAAAAGTACCGATCAACAAAATCCAGCCCCTTCTTGGTAGATGAACCGCTGTGTAATAATTTACCATTGTATAATAATTTGTCGTTGTGTAATAATTTACCGTTGTGTAATAATTTACCCATCAATAATACTTCAAATTTTGTTCAAGTTTGACAAGTACCTACCAACAAAATCCAATAGTCCATCTACCACTTATCAAATGAAATAATATCGCACAATAATCAACTCGACTTCATACAGCCATCCTTGATTTTAATCAGGTGCTCCTTAGTGATGAAATTTTTTTTTTTTTTTCATGCTCGATTCCAATGGTTCATATTGAAAATAATAAACCAAAAGGTGTTCCACATGCGAAAATTGACTTCACGTTTGCCGGGACTTCACGGGAAGTTGGGAGGAGATGGAAGTTAGTGGCATCTAGCGTTGAACCCCTACACTTCCTGGACGGCCGCCTCTCTCCCGTCGTACAAAAAGCTGTCGAATCGCTAACCCATTTCCCGATCACAGTAACTTCGCGAAAAATGAACCGATTTTATTGTTTTAGGGCTTGAATTGAACCTTAGGATCTAAGGAAGAAATCCGCCATGGCAGATTTCCGATACCTCATCATCCAACAAAGATATATCAGTTGAAGAGAACAACCCCCTTAGCCGTGACTTTGTTAATAAATTGCTGCTTCCAGTGACATTTTTCTCCAAATGCGCCAAGGCCGATCGCTAGAGATCAGTCTAACTTGAAGATTTAAAAAAAAATGTGGAAATCGGTGCAAGATTCGAGGATATATGACGGTCGGGAAAATACGTTGATTCCTTATGGGAGCAGGCAACATGGCCGACACGACAGCCCGCTCTTAACCTAAAAGATCCCGTCGAATTGGTGGTATCTGATAGTGTGGAACCTGAATTGGTGACATCTATTAGTGCGGAACCAGCCGGGCACATGCATCCCAAAAGATACCCGTTGAATTGGTGACATCTGATAGTGTGGAACCTAATTGGTGACATCTATTGGTGTGGAACCAGCCGGGCACAACCTCATGCCGCCCGTAGTGAATTATCGCTATACCTATTCACTACATAGGTATTCAAACTTCTTCACAGCCACTAAATATTTTGGATGGCCCTGAACAGAGCAGTTCAAATGTGTAGCCACTTTCAAACTAGTAATAAGTTTCTGAAATTGCTTTTTTCAAACTGGTATAGGTACCTTTCAGCAGCGACAAGCAATTATCTCAAACAGAATTTCTCAGAGTTTAGAGGAATGTTATCAACCACGTGATTTATTTAAATCAGGAAGTTAAATAAGAACCACCTGATCACCTTACCCCTGATAATGATCATATCTATGTCAACAGATCAACCTACTGCATTTCATGTTCCTACTGCATTTAATTGACTGGATGACTGTTGTGGTTCAGCAAACAATATTTGGTTGCATTTTATTAGTTTATTTTTTCCCATGAAATCTAAACTTAATGGAGTAATAAACCCGTGGAAGTTACTTTAGGTAATTACTTAAACCGCGTACAGGAAAATGAAACAATAAACTATTTTTATTTACAACGAACAATTAATTAACTGCTGTTATTTACATACCCAGGTGTTCACCAATACCTAGCAACGATTCTGTGAGAATAAGGAATAAGTTAGACGCTCCGGTAGTATATGTATTATAATGTACACTTCATATTTATAACAATATTTTGTATACTTGAACTTCATGCAAACAAGTCACCAAGTACTGACGAAAGAACACATAGTCAGGTGCATCGCCATTGCATCCTCCTGGGTGTAAGCCTCAGCCGTAGCTAAATTATCTTTCTTACGTTCCTGACCATGAGCTTCCACTGCAACTTCTCATCGACATCAAGGCCTACAGAAATTATATTAACAATAATTGAATGCCTACAATAAAAACAACAGTCATAAAAAAATTAATAAAACCCCCATTAATAAAATCACTGAGCCAAAACTATGTTTTTTTTATCATGGACATACCATTCTATCTAAAATTAATACCTACCTATCAACAACTGAAATTGTTCAAGCAGAGGAACTCAGTCTTACCCAGGAAGTCTGCCGTAATGTAAAATCAATTATAAATTTCCAGTACTTACGAATAGGTTTATAATATGAAGAATTAAATATTAAAATGGTACAAGTAATGGCAAGTACTCACCTTTGCAACTCGAAAAAGCGTGACAACTCCCAATTTTTCGTCCTAAAATAAGAAACGCCAACGTCAATTGTTGGTTAAATAAGAGGGGAACTTTCTCATATATTTTACCAGAAAAGAAATCGAATGATAATAACTAGTAAGTTCGGATTAAATCAAAACATTCTGAGTTTGAGACCATCAAAATCCTCTGTTACAAAATTCGCTCAAGTGAAACGTGAAGGTTATACGAACTGGGGAATGATATTCCAGGTTATACAAAGTTTATGTAGAAGTTTATGTAGACGAGCAGGGCTCAGCTGCTCCTGGTCTTCTCGTGGGGCACGGGAGGGTTTGCTTGATAGGAAGCCCCTTGGCCAGCACGAAAACCGAATCATCTGCCCCAGGACAGCACGAACACCGGACCATTCGCTCAGAGCTCGCCCTGGGTCAGCACAAACAGCGAATCTTTGCCTCACCCTTACTGCGCATGCCCGGGTTGCTCTGAACAAGCTCTGAGGGGAGCTAGTTATTTTGTTTAGTGATTTTTTTTCCTGGAGAAATATCTATTTGAAGAAAATATAAATATGTATTTGAAAGGAATATTATGAAAAAAATAGTATTTGAAAGTTCCAGTGATATTTATACATTTCACAGAAAGCTGGTTCCAAATCGCATGTTTTGTTTTGCATAAAGCTAAACGAATATTTTGGGGTTTGTTGCACATTTCAAAGATAAGTGCATAATTTCGGATTTTTGGCAAAAAATGTAAAATGTAAAATTGAACAAAATGAAAATAGGAAAAATGTATATCTTAAAAAAAAGTCAATAAAAGCAAATATTTCTTCTTTCCTCTTCTGTGTTACAAATCCTCTAATCGCACAGATACAAAATATACCAATTTATTCAGTTTTGGTATTTAGAAGGTGTTCTTGACTAAATGTATCTTGTTATTTTTATGAATCGTTCAAAGGAACATCGCCTCAAGGCGTTTCTCCTTGGACTCCAGTGTAGAAAACTCTGTCAAAACCTAAATAAAACGCCTTATAAGCAGAATCGATTAGAAATATCGAATATTTTGCTATAATTTGGGATTGATATAATCACTAAACATCGGTTTATCGTGGTGTGAAGAAATTTTGTTTTCATGACAAACTGGAGAGAAGTTAGGACGAGGATAACTGAGCAAAACTTTGAAGTGCTCTCCTGAAAAATGTTATTTTTAAGAGATAAGGCGTTCTTGCTTTTTACGGTAGATCTGCTGAATATAAATATCTTCGGATCAACTTCTGATTCTCAAGCGTTTTTAGGTTATCACGTTTCACACAACGGAAGATGTTGAGTGATTTGAACAAAGTAGCATTATTTGATTAAGATAATATGATTGTTACGAGTCACAAATATCAACCGCTTCAATGTTGGTACAATTCTTAGAACATTGTGATGTTGTAGACACATAAGTTGGACCTAACAACGTCATCTATGTTAATTCCTACCGTGCACATACCAACAAATTGATGACCCACATTAATATCCATGTACAATAGTATTGACACTAGCTGATGAAACCTCCCACCTTCCTTCCTATTATAGATATTTTCTGCAATTAAAACTGCAATGTAAACTGTAGTTAGGCTCATTGGTTTGGTCATGAAATTCAGTTGCGGGCCACACACGTTGCAGTTGATTGAAATATTTTTGTTGGATCATAATTTATCAATCCAAATGGAAACCACATGCCGAATTGCAAACTCCTACTTCAGTTTCAAAGGGGCGCAGGCTCTTTTTACTAATGTACATCTACTTGAGAAAAGCGCTAGGAGTTGGCTCCTTTCCAGTTTGGTGTGTGGTTGACCACGCTCAATATGCTCTTCCCATTGATCGTGCATTCGGCGAGTTTCCCTGTTGACCCGGGATTCCCAACATTGAGCGGCTCAGGATGGTATTCTCTGCATTGAAGTAATAATAATAGTAGGTAACGGTTAGTAAAAATTTTTTTAAACGCCGCAAAGTCCTTGTCACATGGGTTTATTATTCTATTGGAAAAACCTACAGAAATGTTGGCTGTTCATTTATTGTTTCTTTCATGTGAAATAATTTAAATAGATATTTCTGATTTTTTCCACCAATTTTGGACCCAAAACCAGAATTAGGTACTCCTTTTTTTTCTCAAATTATCTTTGATCACTGGTAGTGCCATTTAATTGTCTTGATTCACCTGTTGACACTTTTTCTAGTGTTATTATACAAATTGCTGGTGATTTCAGACAATTTCCTAGGTTTTTGACTCATAAAAAATCGATTTTGAGAGCAGAACCATTGGTAGAACCTTAATTTTCCACTCTTTGGTCAAAATTGACTAAATATTAGGTGTTCTTGTCCCAAAAAAAACATGGAAAACGATACCTCAAACGCTTATGTTAATAAAACATAAGAAGTACCTATTTTTATACCCATTTTCACTCATAACACCCCTGGGTATATTCCGATCGGGCTGCAAAGTTTCGGGACACAACTAGGGCCCAAATGGAGCGTGTGCGAAAGAACGAATTTTTTAGACCAAAAATGAAGCCAGTGCACGTGATACGGCGGACGGACATTGCATTTTTGGAATCTACTCACATTGGAACGTAAAAGAACAAATTTTGAAGGGGTGTTGCAAAAAAATGTTTTGCTGAGTTATTACATAGTTGTATTATTCACAGAATACTCGTAATAAACCAAAAGCAAACCCAGCGCACCTTCAGTCTTCGTCAGTCCAGTCTCATGAAATCAGTCAACCTCAAGCGTACCTACATTATTTATTAATATATATTTTAACGTCCCCCCCCCCCCTCCTTCTTTCTCGGTAAATTTTTCGTTCTTCGTAGTATATAGTTTCATTTATTCTCCAGGTTTTCCTCATTATCCGTCTTCCAAGATTCCAGAAGGAGAAAGAAGGGTGGTTATTTATGTTAATGTGGAACTTTAAGGAAAATAGTAACAAGGAAATCTTCTTCAGTTCTTCTTTTCAGTCTGCTCGCCTAAAATGAGTTATTTCGAAATAGTTGTGTGAACTTATACCATTGTCACTAAACTCATTCGATCTGTCATTAAACAGTTGTAGACAGCAGCACGTAGGTACCTACTTTCGCTTAATTACCTGATCTTCAGTATCCAGGAATCATTGGCGTTTTGCTCATGTAAACCTAGATGATTATTAAATTTACTATTACAAATAACTGAATAGTGAATCACAACACCACACATTGTTATCATCTTTTACCATCATTAGGAAATTAACCATCCATCACGATATCAGCTAGGGAATTGTTGATGGTGTTGATTCAGTTTTCAAACGTGAAAAAAGCATTTCTGTAATGTTAGCCAAGATTAGGGGTTTCCAAATTCTGTAATATCAGCTAAGATTAGGGGGATTCCAAATTCGAAAATTTGGGTTGGTGTCCAGGAAGTAAGTGCCTCAATCAATCTAATCAAATTCCGACTCTAACTTTCGTCAACATTTGCCAACTTGAAACTCCCATAATTACCCAAAATGTTGGTCAAAAAGGGCTGGGATCTTGAGGGTATGTGGGTTGGTGTCCGAATGTTCCCATATATAGATGTCATCAAATTCAGACGGCCATCCATTTGCCCTGTGTTTGGTTTAGTTTAGGCCTGGTCCTAATTTATAGGCCGAGCCAATTAATTCATGGATTACTCTAAAGTTGTCGTTTCAGTACCTCCATCACCTTTATTCTCAACGTAGATCTAGGACATCCTCCTAGCATCTCTCTCGTTCTCAAGTGCTTTGCACAACTAGAGCTCCAAAACTGAGTTGATTGCAATCAGAACCATAACACTGATTTATGATTGTGGCCAAGGTTATAAACACAAATTTCTTCACTTGTACCAAATTACCATTTCATGGATTTTGTTTTAGTAGGTGTTGGAGCGGTCTATCTGATCATTTCCTCTCATGATTTTTCTGGTTGTGTGATTACAGGTGCATTATTAATGATCACACCTGGAAGGGAAACACTCAAGAATCAATGTTAAGGTTATTGGAAGCTTTACCCAATGTTAATATGAAGCGCAATATGTCGACATGTTTTGTGAACACATTACTTCTCCGATCTCTAAATTCCTACAACACAGAAGATACAATATATGCTGACATTACTGTCGGAGCCGACATTGAAGTAATTTTCAGCTCTTTCTCTTTTTCCCCTGGTGTCACTTGATGATGTACTTGCCTACGTATTTGCTGATGAATGTGTAGTACTAATTAATTCTTATAACTGTAAATCTTTATACTTCGCAGGAATCTCTTATGAGTATTAATCCTGTTCCTATCGTTTCTTCATTGGTTCCGTTATTTGTTGAAACACTTCAAGATGCGAGCATATTCAACCCCACTTCAGTTGATAAAGATGATGTTTCTTCAGAAGACCCTTTATTACAATACGCTGGTAGGAAAGTTTGGGTTTTTTTTTGTTTTTTGTTTTTTTAACGTTATGTGCTCTGTATGAAAGTGCTCTCCAGCTTCTTTAGATGTTCATCAAATATTTCTTCAACCCTTCAGCTAGGTGCTTTGACTTTTAGCCCCTGCATACACCATGGGTCTGAACTCGTGACAGTTATTGTTCATTACTGTAGGCTCGAGTTTTGGGGGCAAGAAAATTATAAATAGGTTAGTGATGGTTTATTTTGCTGTATGAAATTATATTTTTTGATGATACAATATCTGAACTCTCTCCATCTTATTTTTGATAATGCTATTCATGATGGTGAAGGTTATTTATACCAAGTGTGAATTATAATATGATGCCCTCGGAGGAACGACTCTCATTTCGTTGTTGCGTTTGCGGGTGTGGATTAGATTTGGATTAGGTTGGATCTGATTTTCTGAATGATGTGCCTTAAAACTCGCCATGCAGGTTTGGTGGTGACGTCTTTGGGTGGCTAGGTCCTAAGCCGGGACCATGTATGGATGGCGAATCTCTTTCTGGGCAGTCACAGCCAGGCTTTCCAGGAGGGACACCCCAGTTGGTTGTTGCTTGGTGGTTTTGTTAATTTTTCTGTTGAGCATTGACAGAGAACCAACGTTGCAAAAAAGCTACTTGAATGAAGTCGGTCAGTGCCTGTGTTTAAAACGCTTTTAGGTGGCAAAACCGCGTTTCAAGTGAATTCCATCCATATTGACTTCACTCTAGCATTAGCATGGAGAAGAATCGTTAAGAGAGTCGCTCTTCTCTGCAATATTTTGGGAAGCATTAGAACTAATATTTATGAAGACTAAGAGTGAAGTCAAAATGAACATTGGTAATTCAAGGCCTTGAAGAGTGAATACTAATAGTTTACTGGGCAAACGATAGAGCTGAAGAACACGCTGTGTAACCCTTGGAGCCCTATGTCCTTGTCCTCTAAATTTGTCAGCCTTGTAGTGAAGGTTTTTTCAAGGCCTACTCGTTATTTCTTCATTTCGCCATAAGTGTGCGATATTTTTGCTGTTCTGTTAAAAATAGTTGATGGAGTGAATAATTATTGTTGATTTTGTCAATCAGATCATGCTGGTTTTTTTTTTTTTTTTTTTTTTTCAGGCTAAACGTCTGTTGATATCTTAACAATTACTGCTGTAATATTACTGACGGTCACCTATTATCTTATGCCCACATCCCTTACACAGATACACATGTCCCTTTGATTCCTTTCCTTCTTTCCAAGCTTCAGAGTTGTAGTAAGGAATAAATTTGGCAAACAAAAATCCTCCATCCCTCTTCCTAATCCAACGGTGTTCCGTCAGTGGGGAAGTTTTTTAAATTTATTTTCAAACTCTCTCTCTCTGTCCAATCATAACATTCTACCAAAAACTAAATTTAAAAAAGATGCGACTTACTGATCAGACTAGGCAGTCTTCTATGGGACGCCCCTAAAGAGAGGGAAAGAAAATGGGATAGGAAGAGTGAGGAAAAAAATGAAACCTGAAAAAAGGCGTGTGATAATGTGCAAAGTGTAGGTACTGCAATGGCTGTCATCATCATCATCTGTAAGTGGAATGATATAATGAGGAGTACCCATGACATCTGGTCATAGTGCTTTCCCATTTTTAAATGAACGTAGGTTCCATTCTAAGAATTTTGAGACCAACCACATTCTCCTACGATGAATAATTATTTTTCTATGAGCTTCGGACGTTTGGGCAGCAATGATGTCATCACATCCTCCGGCCGGAGCGGGACCCCCTTGCTCATTGTGACGTCACTTGTTGCAGAATCCTTGAAAATCGTAGAAAAAGAACTAACTATTCATCGTAAGAGAGTGAGGGTGGTCTAAAAATTCATAGAATGGAACCTACCTTCATTTAAAAATACAATCAGAAGTCATGGGTCCTACTCCTCACTGACCGGGCGCTTTCTTGGGAGACTGTGAAGGATACAGAGTTCGAAAAATGGATCTATTTTGTGAGGAGATAACGTTAAATCTATTGCAGTTCTTCATAACACACTCAATAATAAATTAATGAGTAACGACGTAGTAGAACGTTTGACAGAGAACACAACAGTGCAGAGATCGACATGTGGGTTCAGCTGTGCAGGGTGCACTGCCTTTTCACCAAAAGGCAGGTTCAGGTAGCAGGGGATTCTTGCTTGCCCACGGAAATATGGGATCAGTGGCTAATAATGCAGTTTCGGTACGAGGGTGATGTTGTTCTTGCATGCTTTAATGCAACTGTGGGAACCAAAGCGTTAAACAAATTATGCCACTGCTAATTTATTACAGCCAACTACCACTGTGTCAAAATTTAATGGTTCCAATTGTTTGGTTTCCATATTTTCCCAGGGCTTGCTGGCGCCGTTAAAACTAAAATGAGAGAAGTAAAGTATATGCGGTCTTATGGAAACAAGAAATTTCCTGATATCAGAATCACATTCAGTGAAACCATTTCAATTCTTTTGAATTTGTGCAAGGTAATTTCGACGTCTTGGATTTTTTAAATGACGTGTAAATACTAACAGGTAAATATTACTAAAATAAATACTTCGGATGCCATATTGTCCAGCTCGAAAGGGTTCAGCACAAGTTCTTGCGATTTATAGCATACAAGCTCCATATACCGTCTGAAAGAGTGGAGTATGAGGAGCTTATGGCGAAATGTAGCCTGGTGTCATTGGAGGATCGCAGGAAATGCGCCGACATGGCCTATCTTGTCAAGCTGCTGAATGGACGTATATATTGTGCTGAGCTCCTCTCACTTATTAACTTTGCTGTTCCGCAGTTCAACTCCCGATCGGTGCCACCTTTTCTGGTTCCATTCAATCCTACAAATTATTTATACTTCCGACCCATCTGCCGAATCCCAAGAGAAGCAAATGCCCTCCTTGCTAATTCCAGATGTTGACTTCTTTTCTACTAGCTTCGCCACCATAAAAAATCAAACCCTGGCCCGAAATTGATTCCAATTTATTATTACCCCCAATGTCCGTCTATTCTCTTCCCAGCCTTTTCTCATTTATGCCTTAGTATTAATATATATATTTCTTTTCGTCAGTACTTGTTTCTCTAATATTATTCATTGTTTCGTATTTATACATCATAACTTATTGTAACTGGGCTCGCCCGTTTAAATTGTAAATAAATAAATACTTGAGGATTGGAGCGTCAGAGCAGGCTTGAAAATGTATTCTTTATACTTGTGTTAATGTGCTCAACTCACTGACCTTATTGCTCTTCCCATTTGATATAATGAAACAAGAGTTGTGTTTAGAGAATTATTATCAACAGGCTATCAGATGTTTCGGATTTGGCGGTTCTTGCTCTTTTTCAGTTTGGTAGTTCCCACCCATTGCAAATTTCTTTTACGGTCATCATTTCGCGGCTTGGGTAGTACCCAAAGGCAACTAACTGCATGCTTGTAACATACCTCGATTGTCCTGATATATAATTCTACATTTAATGTCAGCATATTACACAGAATTCATTGGTTTTCAGGTAAATTCAAGAATTTCAGGTGCAGTTTTCGATAGTTTATTCAATAGTGTTTTGAATGTCAAAATGGATGACCATGTTACTCAACGGTTGAAACCCCTAATTCCCATTCTGCTCAAAAAACTCGTTACAAAAAGCTCTCCAAATCCAACTCTTGTATTGCCCCTCCTCAACCTCTGTTGGAAGTATTGTATCTATTTGGATCCCGTTCTACTATACGATGGTAAGGATAATTGAATGTATAAAAGTAGGTAAATAAAATTAATAACAAATTTTTCATTTATTATGTAACATAGTAGGTGTATCCACACAGTTGTTCAACATCGTAGTGCCTACTAGCTTTCATTATTAATTTAATGCTTGTTTCTTCCAGTGTGCAAAATTTTCAATACCAGAAAAATTGGAGTGCTACTTGCTGAGCAGAGCATATCTTCAGCTCCAAACCTATCAACTTTACCTGATTACAATCGTATCTTATCCATGTAAGTCCTAGTTATATTGTTATTGATTCAGTATCAGTCTACTTTCTTCATTATGTCATGCAGTGTGCTGCTTCCTTCTCAGATGGAGCAATTAGAATAGGTAAGATTGTATTGTTGCAGATTGCGGTTTAGACGTCAAGTGTTTTTATCATTAACTATGTAGCCCAGTCAAATAGTCATCGCGAGTTCAGCCCTGCTTACAAAAATTAAGGTAGTAGCGATTTTTTGACACAATGTTTGGGGTGATGTAGGGGGACTCTGGTCAATTTTTCGGCTTCGGTACCCCCCCCGGAACCTACTTTTCCAGCCCAAAAACTGCGATTTTTTGCACTTTTTTCAGTTTTTGTCCATTTTGACCATGAAGGAGCTGTTTTTCAACAACGACCACTCTTACCTTTTTTAAATAGCATAAGATTTACTAAATTTTGAGATATTTTTGGGCGCTGTAGCTATAATAGCTTTTGAGATACAGCTTTTCAAAGTTGGGCGATTTTTCCGTATTTGCAAATTTTTAGCTATGTCTCATGTTTAACTTCATAAAATTGACCTTGGATCATCACAAATCACTTTCTTATGGTTCAGCGAAGTAAATGTGAGTTGGCTGTACATGTTGGGATAGTATGGGTGGTGGGTGGGTGGGGGGGGGGGGGGGTGGGGGACCTTCCTGTCCCGCTATCCCTTTCAAGGACCTTGCCTCCCCCCTCCCTCGAAAAACCTTTTCCCTTGCCCCATCAGTCGTTAGTGATCCATCGTTAAGCACATAGCTGAGGATCTTTGATGTTGTATTCACTTTCGTTTTGTGATTCGTGTTGTCATTTAAGAAGTGGTACTGTTCAGATCGAAAGATGTCAGAACCTGGATCTTCAACGAGTTCGGTGTGTTTTATTTGTGGTGAGAGTTTGAGGGAAGGCAATGTTTTACTTGTGAAAGACAAAGGAGTGCAAACCCGTTGGGCTTCAAGTGTTGCGTTGAAAAATCGCGAAAATGAGCGTTTATTGCGACGCGTGAATGAGATATATATCCATGTACATTGCCAGAAACGTTACAATAATCCTAGGGTTATTGCTGCAGCTGTTAAACAAGGATTAACACACGTTAAAGAGAAACAGACAAGGGGTTCCACTGAACAGTTCAGCTTCAGAGAGCACTGTTTTCTGTGTGGTGGTACAGATGAATTTATAGAGGCACAGAAAAGGAAAAGGCCTGAAAAACGGAATTCTGTGGTCACTGTCGAGAAACTTTCAGTGAATAAGAGTATTTTACAAGCTGCTGAAAAAAGAGGCAATGAATGGAGTATGAAAATCAAAGAAAGACTGACAGAAGACACTGATTTGGTTGCCCTTGAAGCCAGATACCATTCATTTTGTCAAAGAGAACTTTACAGGCCTTCTACCACCCAAGGACGTGGAGCTGGACGCCCCCCATCCTCTATTGTACAGGAAGCCATGGAATGCATTTACGAATATCTTGAAACACATGGGGACGAATGCCAATTTACTTTCAACGAACTCATTGCAGTGATCAAGGGAGACGTACCTAATAAACGAACCATCAAGACGAAACTGTTTGAAAAATATGATGGTGATATTTTAATTACCGAGATGCAAAACAAAGAAAATGTTGTATGCTTCAAAAATACGGGATACCAAATTTTGACAAACACCTGGTACGAGAAAACATCCAAGCAAGATAAACAGCAAGAAAGACTGAGTGTTGTGAGGGCTGCAGCTGATATAGTTCGTGAAGATATCCGTTCTCAAGTATATGAAATGAATGAATTCACGCCCTCAAACGACTTCTTGCAAGATGTTGATTCTGCAATTCCCGAATCGTTAAAAGTTTTCCTGGAAACAGTGATTCTTAAACAGAAAAGAGGAACTTTGGACGGTTACAGAAAGAAGTGTGCCGCTCTTGCGCACTCAATTATACAATCTGTTCGCCCCCGATCATTCATCTCCTCCTTACTACATGGAGTTGGAACATACCTATACCACAAGTTTGGATCAAAGCATCTCATTGATGTGCTTGCATCACTGGGATTTTCAGCTAGCTACAGTTCAACCACTGTGCTTGAGTCCTCAGCAATCATGCGTCCTGACAAGCTTGATCTGGAGGATAATTCCTTCATCCAGTTCAGTTTTGACAACGCTGATTTCAACGTTAACACCTTGGATGGGTTGGGGACTTTCCATGCTATGGGTTGTATCGTGATGGTGACGCCATACGAAGCCATACGCCCAGAAGGAAAGATACAACGCCTGAAAACTTGCTCTGCTACTGAGCTTGCAAAACAGAATCCTCCTGTTCAGTTGGACACGTTTCAGAATGTGAATAACACAGGCTTATCCAAAATCATTATTAAAAACGTGGATCTTATGAATCCCCTTTCAGACGACATCACCCCACTCTCTTCAGATATGGCATGGCTGTTGGGAAAGACCTTAGAACTGCAACAGGGCATGCCAGGATGGAGTGGCTTCATGGAAGAGAGTACCACAGGCATGTCCTTCCAGAGGACCAAAGTTATATGTCTTCCATTCATCAATCATCCACCATCACAGTATGATACCATTCTAACTTCACTTCGGATGGCAAACGAGAAATGCCGCGCTTACAGACAAAAAACGTGCATTGTAACTTTCGACCAACCTCTGTATATCAAGGCGCACGAGATCCTTATCAACTGTGGGGATACCGATTTGAAAAATGTGGTTCTCAGATTGGGAGGACCTCATCTCTTAATGTCGTATATAGGGACAATTGGGAACGTAATGGCAGGTAGTGGTCTGAGAGAACTATTTGCCACCATTTACGCCAAAAATAGTGTTGACAAAATGATGACAGGGCACTCGTATGCACGGGCTGTGAGGGCACACATTTTAGCCCATCTTGCCTTGGGAGGGGAGGTAGTAGTAAAAACGTTAAACTTGACAGAATTGGAGAAGGATGTTGTGGAAGATGTGCTGTCAGACCTGAACAGATCTAACATTCTGAGAGCTCATGAAAATGTTAAATTCCAAGCGATCATGCAAAAATTCAACAATGCCTTGCACAACCTTGAGAACCTTGGGCCAACTGCTAAGCTTTGGGCCAACTACTTCAGAATGGTAACCTTGGTAAAGCAATTTATCCAAGCTGAACGACTGGGTGATTGGAATTTACATCTAAACATGATTCAACTCATGTTGCCTTTTTTTCATGCAGCTGGCCACTTTTTCTATGCCAAATGTGCGCATCTCTACTTGCAGAGCATGTTGGAATTGAGCGGAAAAATGGATGCAGATGAATACAAATTATTCACAGAAGGTGGATTTTTTACTGTTCGGCGAACTAAAAAGGCATGGGCTGGCATTTGGTCAGATATGGCAATAGAACAGGACTTGATGCGCTCAATGAAAAGCTATGGAGGTTTGACCAGGGGTCGAGGCATTTCGGACACTGTGCTTGCCTGATGGGTGTTAGATATGATCTACCTCCAAAATATATGCACAGTCGTGGAGGAGTTCTGCAATGTTGACACACGAACTAGTGAGCAGCATGTAGAAATGCGGCCGTCCAGAATCTCCCGTGATGAAGCTGATACTCAGAAGCTGGTCTACTGGTTTTCAAAGCATCCTCCATTCTGCAGAACGGATGTCATCATGTCATTAAGCAGTGGACTGGTTGGAGATCAAGGGGTCAACTGTCACATGGCTCGAGATATTGGAAAGACAGCTATAATGAATGTTGTTGGTGAAAATTTCCAAAATGTCAAACTCAAACGAAAACAAAAAGTTGTAACACTTTCCTCAGCTATGCGCACTGTAAAGGTGAACAACCGACAGGTGGCAGTGGATCCTCTCACTTTGTTTCACAGACTGATTATATTGAAACAGTCGGATGAAGAACT
Source organism: Leptopterna dolabrata (assembly GCA_954871275.1). Classification (NCBI taxonomy): domain Eukaryota; kingdom Metazoa; phylum Arthropoda; class Insecta; order Hemiptera; family Miridae; genus Leptopterna; species Leptopterna dolabrata. The sequence continues at coordinate 92,354,087 of OX940974.1, read as the reverse complement.
GCAGACCTTCTTCAATTACGAACTCTCACCATTTCCAATGTCACTGTTTTCACAAGAAGGGATGAGGAAGGGAACGAAATCTTCATTCTACGCTGCATTTACACCAGTTGAAGTTACAATTCCACAAGGGAAATGTACGTTTGTTGTCATTGATGGAGGCCACCTCCTTCATAAAGTGGTGTGGCAAAAAAAATTGCTCATTTGAGGCTATAGCCGTCACATACATCCAGTACATTGTTGCACGGTATGGACAAAATATTGCTGTTGTGTTTGATGGTTACCCAACAGAAGCAGAGCACTCAGGAACAAAGAGAGCAGAATGAGCCCGCCGAACCATGGCCCAGTCTTCACCAGAAGTTTTGTTTGATGAAAGCACAATCCCTCAGATCTCCCAAGACAAGTTTCTATTGAATGACAAAAACAAAATAAGGTTAATCCAGCTGCTGAAGAAAAAGCTTGAAGAACAGGGGTTTGAAGTTTTTCAATCCAACGAAGATGCTGATAGGTTGATTGTTACCACCGCCCTTGACAAGGCCAGTGATTATGACACTGTCATCATAGCAGGAGAAGACATTGACCTGCTAGTCATCTTCACTGGTCTTGTTGGTCCACTCCAAAATGTTTTGTTCAGAAAAGTAGGACGAGGGAAAACTGCTGATACTTTTTATTCAGCAGCTTCAACGTCACCAGGAAACCACCACCTCATCCCGGTCGTTCATGCCTTAACTGGCTGCGATACAACTTCAGCCTTCTGTGGCCATGGCAAGACCAAACTGCTCACTGCACTGGACGGGAACCCCATACTTCAAGAGCAGGCTGCAGCTTTTTTGAAGCCAGTAGCAACACCGCTGGAAATATCTCACGCAGGGGAACAACTAATTGTTGCAATTTATGGTGGGAAACCAGGTATTGATACCCTTAATTCCCTGCGGTACGAGCTATTTGCAAGAGCTGCAGCCAAGACCAGCTTTAATTTAGCTCGGCTTCCTCCAACGTCAAATGCTGCAGAGTCACACTCTTTCCGGGCCTACCACCAAGTGCAAAAGTGGATGGGGCAGGATCTCATCCCCACACAATGGGGATGGCATTCAACAACTCAGGGTCTACTACCGACGATGATGACCTGCCCCATCACAGCTTCTCAAAATGATTTTTTGTAATTGCCGGAAAGCGTGTGGCAATGCATGCAGCTGCCGCAAAGCCGGGCTAAAATGCTCAATGGTATGCAGCCAGTGCAGTGGGCTCTCATGCGAAAATCTACCTGAAGCCCAAATCGACATAGACGAGCTGACTCCACAGTTAGATGACAGCTTCGACGAAGAGGAGCTGTCATTGCCTCATATGGAGCAGCTGCACGAAACTGAAGATGCAGCAGGCGAAGAAGTGGAATTGGCCTCTGCAGAAACCCCCATCCCAACCCCCGACACCGACGACTACATGGCTCCTGGCCCATCCAAACGGGCCAAAAAGTAATGCCTAATTTTTAATTTTTAAATTGAAATTGATAATTAAAAATTTCATTTAAAATATATAAGTTGGTTATGAAGTATGTACCTGCTCATTTGTAAATACAAATTTATTTAGATTTTCGATGTTGTTTTCATTACAATTCCCCCACTTCTGATAAATATTTTTGTAATAATTTGTGGTTGATAAAAAAAGTCTTAAACTGAGGTTTGGTTGGAATTGTATACCTCATCAGGTCATCAGACTTGCTTTGCACAGACGGAGCAGCATCTATGTAATGACACTTAGGCAGTTCCGAATATACCTACCCCCCCCCCCCCCCCCACCCACCCTCCACCTATACTATCCCAACATGTACAGCCAACTCACATTTACCTACTTCGCTAAACCATAAGAAAGTGATTTGTGATGATCCAAGTTCAATTTTATGAAGTTAAACATGAGACATAGCTAAAAAATTTGCAAATACGGAAAAATCGCCCAACTTTGAAAAGCTGTATCTCAAAAGCTATTATAGCTCCAGCGCCCAAAAATATCTCAAAATTTAGTAAATCTTATGCTATTTAAAAAAGGTAAGAGTGGTCGTTGTTGAAAAACAGCTCCTTCATGGTCAAAATGGACAAAAACTGAAAAAAGTGCAAAAAATCGCAGTTTTTGGGCTGGAAAAGTAGGTTCCGGGGGGGTACCGAAGGCGAAAAATTGACCAGAGTCCCCCTACATCACCCCAAACATTGTGTCAAAAAATCGCTACTACCTTAATTTTTGTAAGCAAGGATGTACTATATGACTGGGCTAATGTTGATGAATGCTCGATGCTTGAACACGATCGAATGAAAGATATATTTTTCCAAACAAGTTGCTAACACATGCATCGAGGATTCAACGGGTGTTGTTGTGTCATATAAATGTAGTGCGTCAACACCACCGAAACTTTACTTCCTAATACCCCCCCTCAAGTGAGCGTCAGGAGGCCTCGTGCTTGGGAACATGCCTCATGCTTCAAGCTGGGCGTTAGCTTCGTCAGAAAGTCCGCTGGCATATTTTCTGTAGGCATGTATTCCACCTTCACCATTTTATTTTCAATGGCTTCCCGGATGAATGCCTGTCTTATTTCAGTGTGTTTCGTCCTTCCATGATGCGTGGGATTTACGAGTAAGTCCAGTGTGCCTTGGTTGTAATTTTTCACCACCAGCACACCCTCAAATGGATGTCAAGACTGCCAGAAAGTCTTTTCAAGTAAAGAGCTTCTTTGTTAGCATCAGTTAAAGTGTAATATTCAGCTTCCCTAGTAGATGCAGCGACTGTTCGCTGCTTTCGTGACTCCCACATAATGGCACCTCCTGACATCATGAAAACCGTCCCCACTGAAAGATCTGCGGTCAGTTGAGCAATTGCCCCTCTCCGCGTCGGCGAACTCTATCAGGGGTGACCGGTTTTCCTATAGGTCAACTTCATCTCAGCTATACCCTTTAGGTACCTCAGGATCCGCTTTGCTGCCTTCCAGTGCGCCTCTGCATACCTATTGTTTTAATGACTTAGGCAGTTAACAGCAAAAGCTATATCAGGTGTTGCTACGGCTATGTAAAGCAAAGAGCCCATCAACGATCTAAAAGGTATCGGCGCCATTTCTGCTGTGTCAGCGGTAATGTCATCAAATTTCGCATTTACTTGAAGAGGCGTTGAAATCGGCTTGCAATCTTCCATGCCATACTCCGTAAGTAATTCCAAAACATATCTCTTCTGGTACAAGTGCATTTCCCCTTTTTTCTCGAATTCGAAACCTATACCCAAACAATTATTGATCCGCCCCATGTCCTTTGTCTTGAATTCTTTCTTAATTTTATCTTTCACCTCTTTTAATTTTTCCGGATTCTTGGATGCCAGAGTGAGATCATCAACGTACACCACCATGTATACAGTATCATCCCCATAATTTATCTTATAAATACAAGGCTCAGTGTCTATGGGTTTGATGCCTACACACTGAATTAATAGTTCGTTGAGCTCCATACAACGAGTTTTTCAGGTGACAGACTGTTTTCCCTCTTTCCCAATCATTTCATTTCCCTTTCCTTTCCCAGTTCATCATATTTGCTGGCCTTCCCACACATGTGATTGAGCCACTGTCCAGGCACCATTTGGTTGGTTTGTCCCCCTTCCCCAGCTCTTGCATTTTCCTTCAGCGACGGCAGTTTCTCACGAAGTGGCCAACTCCTCCATAATTGTGGCATTTCAATGTCGTTTTCTTGTAGTTGTTGTTTATTGGCAATGTCCAGTTCGTCTTATGTTTTGGCTTACTTTGCCAGTAGTTCTTCTTGGCCAGCATCGCATTTTGCTCTTCATTTCTTCCAAGATTATTTCGAGCATCAGTTTCCTCAAGTATCTTTGTTTTCAGTTGCTCAGAGTTCGGTAAATCATCTCTTGCTTCAATGGCTACACGAAAGATTTCAAACTCATCAGGTAAACTGTACAGTAGCATTGTAGTAAGTAAATTATCAGGAATTGTAGTGTCCATATCTACGAGTTTGCTAGCCGTATCAGAAAACTCAGCAACATGATTGCGTACATCGCCCCCTGCCTTCTTCTTGCGTAGGACGGGCCGTTTTAGCAGTGTTGCTGTTCGTGACGGTCCTCGGGATTGGTAGTGCTGATGTAGTTTCCTCCATACATCATGGGAAGTTTTGCAATCTTTAATCACCTTCAGATCTGATGCCCCAACTGTGAGGATAATATCGGATTTTGCCCTCCTGTCCTTCCTTTCCCATTCCTTGTGCATTTGTGCACTATCACCAGCTCCATCAACCAGATGGTTTCTTGATTGTCCCGTCAGCGTATTCCAACAGCTCTTTACGGTCCAGGAGCGCTTCCGTGTGGATTATCCATCTAAGTCGTGCCTTCCGAGAGGAGCGACCTTCACATCAATGCAAGCCATGGTCTCCTGACTGCTTGTGTGCGGAACGATAACCTGTAGCAGAGTGTTGTTTAGACGTCAAGTGTTTTTATCATTAACTATGTTGGTAAATCAGAAGTCTCGATGCTTGAACACAATCAAATGAAAGATATATTTTTCTAAACAAGTGCCTAATACATGCATCAAGGATTCAACAGTTGTTGTTGCGTCATACAAATTAAGTAATCACCCCTATTTATATAGGTGAGCATGAAAGAGAAGGCTTTTGCAGTCAGTGTGAATGATGTCATTATTCCTGTACATTGGAAGTTTTTGCTTCAAGTACTTGTTAATGATGAGGGATCCATAAATTTAGTTATCTTTCAACTAGATAAAAATAGCACTGAATCCAAAGGATTAGTTCCGCTAGTAGTAGGAGTACAGTTAAATAGCACTCTTCTCTTAAACCAAGTCACTAGCAAGTGGGAACTGGAGGCTAGCGCTTTCAGTGTAATGACATCACCTTCAGACCGTTTTTATTTGATCTTTTATTAGAGAGTTCTTGTAGCACTCTGAAGTCGGCTCACTACGAAACGAAACGAAAGTAATGCTGCTCATGGGCACTGAAAACACTGAAAAGTTTGACGAGGCGTGATAACAAAAAATACCAGGATCTTACGTTACCCACATTCGTTGTGAGTTGACCAAAAAGTAAGGTAACCTTACATTTGTGTAACACTACCCACCTTCTTCTCTGCCTGTCAGCTCAGTTTTCCTCTCGCCGACCTGAGTTTTTTGTATTTATCGTGGTCGTGTAGTGTAGTGAGCCCATGGATGAACAAAATGAAAAATAACAGTGACAACCTGATGTTAGTGTAACATCACCAGTTGGTAGATGCTGAAGTGGAACAAAAACAAAACTAAAAAAGGTTAGCATTTAAATTGGCTCGCCATATCTCATCATTCCGTTTCGGTCACTTTTTGCATTCCGTTGTGGCTGCAAACACTCACTATTGTTGGTATTGGAAATATCTTTACAGCCACATTATAAAGCCTTCCGACCGTTGAGAGAATACTAAAGTCAGTTTGACCAGCCCCTATTTACGTCAAACAGACCTTTTCCCTTCACTTCTCCACTCCCGACATAAATTGGGACCAACTGGCAAACATCACTCTAGTATTCTCTCAGCGGCCTGAAGACGATGTTCAGAAAGTGCTTGCTTCCAGTACTCGACTTGTTAGTGACGACAGATTCCTCCGGGAGTTATGTTGGAGTATAAAAATGATTTCTAATGGTGAGTTGCTTCTCAAATTATGAATTGTTTCCCAGGTTTCATGAAGATCTAGGGCATGCTGAATTAGCATCCAGTTTCATGAAAATTATGCCTAGCACTTATCAAATGGCAGAGAGTATGGAGTCTATATTTTCCCAGAATATCAAACTAAAGGTATCCTAAGCTAGAATCACTGTTCCAAATAGGTAGTAAGTGTTGTGAACATCCATGTTAGGTAGCAAGTATTGTAAAATTGAAAGATTATGATTTGCCTAACTGCCTGTGTTGTTTGTTACGTGTTCTTCCAGGAATTGGCGTTGTTAAATGACTGGGATCAGCTCAATCTGGAATTTCAAAACGCAGATATGATTAACTTACATTGTGAGTGGGAAAATAGGTTAGTGCAACTAAAGATTATAATCACGATCTGTATCAATAGTTATGATTATAAACGTACAAATTCCACTTTTCACTGAATTTTTGATGAAACTAAATTTTAATACAGTGCATTTTGATTATAAACCTTGGTTTTCAGCTTACTTATTATTAATTCTACGTCTACCAAGGAAGCATTTGCTTTTTATTCATTTTTTATTGAGAGGATTTCTTTTGGGTAGGTATTTACCTCCCTATGTCTGTTTGCTTACGCAACTCAGAGAGGTAATTCTAGTATTGTAATCAGCCAGAAAAAATCATCCTTATGTACTGTACAAGTATAGTGGTAGGAGCCCCTTCATCTCTGTATCATGTATTAAAAGTATGAGTATCATCTACATCTTGCTGGTTTATCCATCGCTACTGCCTACTTATTAAACCAGCCATGGTGATGAGGACAAATTCTCCCCCCCCCCCCCTTCCCCTCCTTCTCAACCTCCTTGGATTGAATCGGTTTTCCCCACGACCTCTTTTGCCACCCAAAATCTATTACAAAGTTTTCGTCGTTTGCACATTTGTTACTCCGCCTAAGTCATACCTACCTACAATGCGTAGGTAGGTAGTAGGTACCTATTTTGATCACGTCACCTTATTGACGATGTAGAAACTGAGTGCCTAATTACTACTCATCTTCATCCGTTTAATTATTCATTTCAACTTCAACTTTCAAAATTCAAATGAACCCGGATCCCATCAACATTTTCTTTATCATTATATTTATGACAGAATGTTACGAATTTCCTGGCCAGAACACGTACTAACAGTTATGACTTATTCACTACCTATCACAACACAAACGTCCAACAACGCGACAAGCTGCATGTACCATTTTGTGCAAACGCATCAGATCCAACATCATGGATATCACAATAAATATCTCAGCACCACTCGTTATAACTCGGGACGGGTTCATTCCCGACACTTCATGACTATCTGGACCCACCTCCCTTCCAAAGAATGAGTTAGTTATTCAACTGTCAAATGTGCAAGGCATCAGGTCAAAAATAACCCAAATCAATTTGCACGTTTCTACTTGCTCAGATGTCAGTATTTTCGGCATCACTGAACACTGGTGTAGTCAAGAGGAAATCATCTACTATGCCCCTGCTGGGTTCTATTTAGCTTCTTCATTCAGTAGACAGCTAAGAAGGGGTGGTGGTACTGCCATCTTCGTGAATGGATGTTTACCTTCTGAGCCAATGAGGAATGTAAATGAATTGTCAATCGAATCCGTCTGCGAAATATCTGCTGTTAGTGTCTCGGGTCTTAACTTGATCATCTGTTGCATCTACCATCCCCCCACGTCATCTGTCTTTGATCAATTCATTGAATGCATGGATCGCCTCTTGTCATTTTTATGCACCTTGGACAAGATGCTGGTATTGATGGGGGACTTTAACGTTCATTACGAGAATACTGATAATCCTGCTCTCATTATGGAGCGCTGTTCTTTTCAGAACCTTATCGATGGATATGGTTTACACGTCACGTCCACTGGAATAACAAGGTACCCTTCGGGACATCAAACTGGCAAACCGTCATGCTTGGACTTATTTATAACGAACTTTGCTTCAGGATGGTACAGATCAACAGTGCAGGACATATCATTTTCGGACCACCGGGTGACTCAATTGGTTCTTCTCAAGTCCCTTCCTTCCGCTCCTCGGATCAATGTAAGGCTTCGTCAATCAAAAATTGAAAATATTCAACTACTTTGCCAACTTCTGGCTCCCGTCGTGTGGTTTCCGGTTTATCAAGCAAGGAATGTCGAGCTCGCCACTTTGGCTTTTTTGAATATAATTCTCCCGATCCTAGACTCTGCCTGCCCTTGGGTGTCAAAAAGTGTGGGTTCTGGTCTGATGCGCTCAAGACAGGTCTTCCCAGATGAGATGCTCGACCTGAGGAGCAGATATCATAGTTTCAGGGACCTGGCTGCATCCACTCGAAATGTCGATTTCATAGCACTGGCCAGAGATACACGGAACCTGTACAGAAGGGCCATTTCTGCTTTCAGGAGCGACTCTAATGACCTAAGGATCAGCTCGGCCCCGAACAAATCTAGGGCTTCCTGGGAGGTAGTGAACATGGAATTGAATCGAAAGATGCGACCAACTTCGTCTAATAACAGTAATCTGAACTCACAAGGATTCAGCGATGCGTTTTCTGAGGTGTTTAATCGGTTTGTCGCTCCCAAGGACACCCCGGAGTTTCATTCTATGCTTGCACAGGCGCCAAAGCCTTCAGGTGCATTTCAGCTTTCCCCTATCTCAGTTGAGGACGTTTATGCCACGATCCTTTCGCTGAGGAACACTACGGCTTCTGATTCCTTTGGAATGAATGCACCAATGATCAAGTCTGTCGCTTCTTTCATTGTTGAGCCACTTGCATTCATCATTAATTTATGTTTCTCTGAGGGAAACTTCCCATCAGCCTTAAAGACATCACAGGTAACCCCGATCCCCAAAAAGGGCATCAGTGGGGATTATTCTGGGTTTCGGCCAGTTGCTAGGTTGCCCATGTTCGTTAAGGTCTTTGAAGCCTCAGTTTTGAAGCAGCTAAGGGTATTCTTGGAGGATAATAAAGTGATTCACTCGCAGCAATTTGGCTTCTCAAAGGGAAAGAGTACCACCTCAGCCGGTGCATCCTTAATTATTACAGCTCTTCAAGCTCTTGAAGAGAAGCGTCACGCTTCACTCCGGTTGTTCGACTTGTCCAGTGCGTTTGACTTGGTGCCCCACAACCTTCTCATCCAGAAGCTGTCCCACTACGGCTTTACAGAGGTGGCTTTATCGCTCTTCGACAGCTTCCTCAAAGGCTGGACACAGACCGTGGTGTTCAACGGGGAGCATTCGTCTGGCGTTGTCATTCCCTGTGGTGTGAAGCAGGGATCAATTTTGGGGCCGTGCTGCTTCCTGCTTTACGTGAACGACCTGCTCTACCATTCCAGAGATGATGGTCGGCTATTCCTTTTCGCTGACGATATGACAGCCTTCGTCCATGGCAGGTCAGTTGATGACATCGAGGGAGGATTGGCTTCTTGGGAGGGTGTTGTGGAGGGGTGGTGCTCAGCCAATGCCCTCGCCCTGAATAAACAGAAGACACAGGTTCTTGACTTCGGCCTAGGACGTCAATTGGATCACCACGTCAACTTCCTTGGGATGATCATTGACAATCGAGTATCTTGGAATAAGCATATTGACATGCTTCTGCCCAAACTTGCATCATGCAACTTCTTGCTTCGCCGTCTGGCGGGCTCTGTCTCCCACAGCGTTCTTCGGATGGTCTACTTTGCATGCTTCGGGGGTCGGGTTTCTTATGGCATTTTGCTTTGGGGAAATTCCTGCCATGCCCATCAGGTGTTCGTCCAGCAGAAGAAGGCCCTCCGCATCTTGCGCAGGCTCCGTCCGAGCGACAGCTGCAGGGGTTACTTCGTAAAAGAGAGAATCCTGACCACGCCCAGTTTGTTTGTGTACGAGTGCCTCAAGCATGTGAAGAGTTGCGTGGACACGCTCCCCAAAGGTGCTGACAGACACCAATACAACACGAGAAGGAAGGATGACCTGTCGTTACCCTCTGTGCGCCTCACCACATCGATGAACTGCAACCCTATGGTGGTGGGAGTTCGTCTGTTTAATCACCTACCCATCTCCGTTCGAGAACTTCCAATCAAGTGCTTTACTAAGAAGATTAAACAGTTGCTGCTGGAGGCCGAACTATATTGCGTCGCGGACTTCTACTCGGTTGTTTTTTAATTGGTTCATTGCCTGTCTACTCCCTTACGTTTATGGTGGTTTAAGTATTTAATTTTTTTATCTAGCAGAGGAATTTTAATCATAGTACTCTGTCTAGTTTATCTAGTACGTGTTTGTTCATCATATTATTTATTTTATTGTTGACTCTTTGTTAAGATAAGATGCGATAGTATAGTCTTAGATTTCAACCGATCAGATTTCATCTTGATGTTTTTTGCATTTGTTTACCATTAGTTTTAAGTCTCTGCCTGACTTTTGTATTGCCATGTTTTGGCCGTTACAAATAAAACCTGATTACCTGACAACAAACTGTGAATAATGACCACCAACATTGATAAGGCCTTTGATAAGCCTTTGTGAAGTCTGTGGGCTAAAAAGCAATACCAGCAGATCATCGCGAAACGAGAAAATGTGGTGGAGAAACGAAGAAGGTGAAGAAACGCACTGAGAGTGGCTAAAAAGCGATACCAATGGTCATCAACAGATCATAGTGAAACGAAGAAGTTGAAGATACGCACCGAGAGAGCGCATTATGATTACTACGAGCGCTGGACGAAATACCCCCCGGAGGCCTCAGGGACTGTCAAGTGGCGGACGAAACTCGTCCACAGGCCCTGAGAGCAGATTCGCTTGGACGAGTATTTCGCCTGGAGGGTCCACAGAGTTAAAAGAAATAAATGGTGGACAAAGCAAGGATCAGCACTGGAAAAATGCTTCACCAAGCTGATATAAATGCCTGCTGGGCGTTCTTTCTGGCCCATATGCAGTCCCATATTCTCTTGTTGGGAAAGGGCTAGATATAAGGTGAATGTTATGTGATTTATTTGTGTTATGTGATAATATGTGAGTCTTGTATTGACGAATGCCGGTTATATCGCACCAGGATATCACACCAAAAGTCCCACCCAGGGCCCAATCCCATACCAGACCCACACACCAAGCCATTCGTCATACAATTTACAATCACTCCTGCTACATACACACCTTTCAAATACACACGAGTCAACTTAGTTGACAGAATCAATAGCGATAGTAATCAACATTTAAAATGGCCTAGTAATTGTAAGAAAATGATGGCATGTTGCTACTGATGCACACAGAGTCCTCCTATAAAATTCCTCCACTGCTTACTTAAGGCTAAATATCCCCGGTTTACTTCCAAAAGCTGCCACCACGTTGTGCTTCAAAATGAGCTAAAACTAATTAGAATACTGTGACTAAACCGCTTGTCCGATTTTCCTTCTGAAAATTGATTTGTAAACCATGAGTACTTAGAATTGATATGACACTCTTTTTTCTATTTTAATTTCAAATTTTCCATAAAAATAAACAAAAACCTATTTAAAAAAGCAATTTTCAAAATTTAAGGTCCAGGCGCGCTAAGGATATTTATTTGGAGTTCAAATCCGTTGGAAATTTGAAAATTGGATGAGTATCAACCGAATAGTATTGTTATTACGATTTAGGTGGGGGAAGTGCCACTTATGAATGGAGGCCCGACGCCCCTGCCTTAGAAGGGGTGCGCACACCTCCTGGTCTATCGAGAAGGGTCACTGACCCCGTCAATGACAGCACTTTTTGTGTTCAGGCTGTATTTTTCAATATTCCACTGCTACAGGTCTATTCTTTCTATATAGGCAGTGACAACCCAAATGGAAAACATAAGTTCGATTAGTCAAAAGGAAAAGAAGTAAACAAAAAAGGAAAGCACTGCATTCGGCGTAAAAAAGAAGTTGGTTGACATCATATTCAGAATCAATGGGTGAACAGGGAAATGCCTGCCACCCTGAATCCGAATCATTGGACCTCAATTCTCAACCGTTTTGAATGGTTTTTCAATTAATGTTATTATAACAATAATAATAATAATAATACTATAAGTAGGGTATTATAATAATATTCATATAGTATTATATTATATAGTTATATAGTATTATTTATAGTTAGTAGGTATTATTATTATATTTATATTTATGGGGATTATATTAACATATTATGTTTATTTTTATGTAGGTATTGTTACTATAATAGTTATTACAATATCATTATTTGTACATTATTGGTATGTAGGTATTATTTTTATACATTTTTAAAAATATTTATTATTGTTATTATTATTATTATTATTCAGTTATTATTTTCAATAATGAACCTTTGGAATCAAGCATGAAAAGAAAAAAATTGTAACCAACCCTCAAAAATTGTTGGAAGTAAGCAAGAGGCCACACCACAAAGTGGGAGAATTTCAGGTCAAAATGCAACGGAAAAAAACAGTTTGGTCGGTGTCGGTGGAGTTTGGCCCAACGCAACAGTAGCAGCATAAACATTCAACCCGACTTCTCTCCGTGCTATCGCGTTCGTATTCGGAGAATCAAAAATCGGCCGAAGCTGGATCCATAACCGATCACTGTTTTCTGTGGTCAGTACCCTTGAGCTCCCTCCAGGAAAGCCCTAAATGGAGTACCTACTGGAGCCGGCCTGAGAATTAAAGTTTCATACAAACGCGCGGGATTCAATAATTAAACCATTAATTATTTGTAGTTATTCATGAAGCATAAGGCACATAATAAACCGGTGTGTAATAATTTACCTGTACGTAGGTAGAAGGGTCACCTGTATAATGAACCGTTATGTAATAGTTTAACGTTGTGTAATAATTTGCCCATCAATAATACTTTAACGGTTGTTCAAGTTGCAAAATTACTTATCAACAAAATCCAGCCCCTTCTAGCTAGATGAACTGTTGTGTACAAATTTGCCGCCGTGTATTAATTTACCATTGTGTAATAATTTACCCATCAATAATACTTCAACGTTTGTTCAGGTTTCAAAAGTACCTACCTACAAAATCCAATAGATCCATCATTTTTCAAATGAAATAATATCGCAGAACAACCAACTCTACTTCATACAGCCATCCTTGATTATAATCCATTGACGATCAAGTTGACGAAGCTTTTTGGTGCAAACGAACGGCTGGTCGTACAATGCTCCGGGTGGTCTCAAAAAATTCTTTAGTTCAAGATCAATTTAAAAACGTTTAAAAAATACCATACCCTTCCATCGAAAGTTTTCGAGATACGGCGTTCTGAAAATTTCAACCCCTATTTTGAACCCCTTAGAGATGACTGACAGTAATGCTGAGCTTCGAGGACCAACTAGACCCCGAACGGAACCTATAACCCGAATTTCATCAATTTTTTTCATGGTAACTAAGAAAAGTGCTAAGTACGGTGTACGGCGGACGGACAAAAATTGTTTTATTCCATTTTCGGATTCTACATAGGTACCTACCTTGAAACGTTAACCATCACATTTTGAACGGAGGTTAGAATTTTTTTTTTTTTTCATGTTCGATTCCAAAGGTTCATTATTGAAAATAATAAATCAAATACATAGATGTTTTGGCTATCAGTACCTACCCATCCTTTCACATGAAGCGAAAAGTCAGTTGTCTGCGTAAGCCTATGCTACCCGGGAAAATCTCCTGAAGCTGAAACTGGCGGGAAGACACCTTTTATTCCCTTTTTTGCTAGATGACCCACTTCGAGGGAAATCAAATTGATATCCCCTAGCCGAATGCACAAAAAACGCGTACAGCCAAATAAGCCTACACAAGGAATCCTAGGAAAAAAGAGGTCTGAAAGATGACGAGGGTAAGTGGTGGCGAGCTCGTTGTATACCGATGCTCCCTCCTCCCCCTTTCGTGTAATTACGGGGAGCATCAGCTGGGCTGGTAAATTTTTTTCAAAAACTTTCCTTCGTCATTCGCCACTCTTGTCATGTACCTACGCTTATTGTCGCTGTACACTTTCATCGCGCCATCCCCTCGCCTAGCAACTGGTGTAGCTCATCAATGGACGAGTTATCGGATTACGTGCTGCTCGGTTTCGATGTCCATTGGGAAGGGTGGTTTTCTTTCGATAAGCATCCCCATTTTCTAATGAGTTTCTAGTTTGAATGGTAAAATTTGTCTCGTCAGGGGCATTTACGGCACGTTCGAAAGTCGATCGGAAAATCAATCGGTAATAGCTGGTAAACCTAATATAAATGTAGATAAACTTACCTACCTAAACTTTTTTTAAATCAAATTTCTGATTTAAATGAGTTAGTAGGTATCTCCCACCCCTAATCCTAATAATATCCCTCAGTATCTCTAGTAAATAAATATCTTGGTGCCCACTAAGCAGAATGTTGAGATATATATCATCAGCCAAAATAATTTCATGAGAAGCAGGACACAGAGGAACGACCTTGGTCCATCCAAGGTCGTCGGCTGCCCCCTTCTCATTGCAGGCGCTGGCGTCTCCATTCACAATCTCATCATCCGATTTTCAATTTTCAAACTGATTTGAACTCCAAATAAATATCCCTAGCGCGCCTGGACCTTCAAATTCATGAATAACTTTTTTTTTTATAGGTAGAGTATCATAGCGGAAAATATGAAAAATGGAAATGGAAAAAACGAGTGCCATATCAATTCTACTTACTTATGGTTTCCGAAAAAAAATCCAGAACGAAAATCGGTCACAAAACCTTTTCCAAATTTGCCCCCGATAGTGCTGCCATCTCTTGAAAAAATTTCTTAATAAAATCGGGGACATTTAGCCTTAATAGGGCATGAAATAACGTTTAACTAAGTACATTATGTAGATACCTATATCACAAGTCACCAAATTAAATTTTAAAGTTGCGAAGTATATAGACGCTAGCTTGCCCTCATCTGTCAGTGCAGTGCAGAACCTGTTGTAGTTTACTGATAATATAAATCCTTGTTTGCCACAAATATCTATGTAACGAAAAGTGACAGAACAAATTTCGAATCAGTCAAGATTAAAGTCAAACCAATATCGTTTGTTTTCGTTGAACGACCCCTTTCCTTCCAGGGGCTTCAGACGATTTTTGGATTATCGAATTCTTTCTGAAATTAATGGTAAGATGTTGAGAAAGGACACCTGCTTCAATGGATCCCTACTGGAATGGATGGAGAAAAACAAGGCCTTTCGTGATCTGTTTGAGGTATGTTCTTGTGCTGAAATTATACAAGCAAGAAAAACTATCATCAGACCAGTGTTTTTCTTGTCATCCATAGTTTTCATCTGTGTCTTTACTGAATTTTTTTCAATATTTCAGTGGGAGCTTGGAGATGATATAAACTTACTGTACCTTGTGTATAATCGTTTAGATGACTTCAAAATTGAATCTATCCGGAGTGCCTTCAACTGGACGTATTTCATAGGTCTTGATCCTCAAGCTAGTCCTATTCATCATCAAGTAAAACTGAAGAAATGCCTCGATAACTACGTGAGTTGGGCTGGATGTCTGGCAATTTCTTCATAACATAAATATTGAATTTTTCCACCTAATTCCAATCTTTCGTTATTTTTTGAATGAGTCATTTATAAATTTGAACATAACCCGTTCCATTCCTGCTTTAGGTCATGGCCATTTCTCTCAGTGAACCTTATGGATCAGTGTTCTACAATCAACTGCAAATAGATGAGCTGTATTATCCAGAAAATCTTATTCAGTGGCATCAGCTGATTATCAACAGGTAAATAAAAATATGTTTCAATCAACAGATATCTTATCATGGCATTATGCATCAGGGTAAGTGTTCAGCATAGCGAGTTGAGCCTGTGTGTCCTAAATACGATGACTAGTGATATTATTGGAGGAAACAATATTCCTGTTCGATTGCTCATTAAAAAACGCTGCAAAGTCCTTGTCACATGGGTTTAATATTCTATCAGACGTACCTACAGATATGTAGGCTGTTCATTTATTGTTTCTTTCATGTGCAATAATTGAAATAGCTATTTCTGATGGTTTCCACCAATTTCGGCCCCAAAACACGAATTACGCTCGTGTTTTTTTTTTAAATTATCTTTGGTCATTGATAGTGCCATTTAATTGTCTTGATTCATCTGTTGACACTTCGTCTAGTGTTATTATACAAATTGGTGGTGATTTCAAACAATTTCCCAGGTTTTGGACTCATAAAAAATGAATTTTGGGAGCCGAACCTTCGTTTCAACCTCAATTCTTCACTCTGGTCTAATCGACTCCATATTCGGTCTTCTCGCCCTAAAAAAACACGGAAAAAGATACCTCAAAAGCTCATTTTACTGAAACACCAAAATACCCTATTTTTACGCCCATTTTTCACCCATAATTCCGATCGGGCTGATAAGGTTTTTTTCTGAGCAGCTACATAGGTGTATTATTCAAAGAATAATAAACCAAAAAGGGTGGGGGGGGGGGCACTGAAACTTTTGAGAGCTCATCTGTTGAGGAGTCTGTGCGATTAGGCAAAAGGGTCCCTCTGTTGTCCGTTGTTGAAGGATGGAAGCTGTCCTTGCTTCCTGTCAAAACGGGGAATAACTCCCAGTTTTAGTGGGATAGTTTATTATAAAATTTTAGTTTATGGTTTAGTGATAAAAGGCGAAAGAGCAAAACTTCGTAGGTGAAGAAAAAGGAACATAAAAAAAAAACTGTAACGCTTCAGGAAGGTGAAGGGAATATGCGAGAGCGCCCTAGCGGGAAATGGCAAACTAGATACTCACTGGCGACTGTGGTAAAATATGCACACTGAACCTGACAGCTGTGCAATCAAGTGGAACGGTACACACATGGAGCCGAATTTTCAACCCTTGCAGGTTTTTCAAGCGCCCGCTCCGCACCGGATTCTGGTAGGAGGCGTGGAAAACACGCAGCAGAAATTTCACGCTGAAATCTCCGTATCCTGAAATCTCCTATCATTGAGATGGGTGGCGCCGTTCCTGAGTAACAGTTCTGCGTGCTCATGCGTTAGGAGCTGTTACACTCCACCCGACCTCCTCAAATTTTCGGCTGTACTGGCAGCCAAAAATTTGTTGCTGCCGGGTGGGGGCATTGGTGGTTGCACCCTTTGGTGGGTGTGAGGTGGGGGTTCTGCGGTCGGGGTCCTAGTGGGTAAATATCATTTACAATTCAACAAAGGCAGTACTGCAGTTACATAGATATCTTATATCTGACTATGGAGCTGGGAAGTGGTCTATCATATGTTTATCTGAAGTCTTGAAATAAATGGTGTGATTTGCAGTGCTTGGTAGGGGTGTCACTGGCGGTCTGACAGGTGGCTGGAGCTTGTTTTGTGGCCCGATTGTTTTGCACCGATTGTTTTTTTTTTTTTTTTTTTTCTTACGTCGAGACGTTTGGCTCTGGTGCCAAGTCGTCAAGAGGTCTCTAGCAGCTCAATATTGTTTTGCTGACTTTGTCCAGCGGTCGTCAACGTCAGTAAAAGATATTCTTGTGTCTGCCAAAGCAGGACACGTGTCGGTGTGAGAAGGCGTCATCTTGACGCCCAACGGGCAGAGAGGGCAAAGAGGACTCTCTGCAAGTCCAATCCGGTGCAGGTGCGACTGCAGATAATCGTGCCCTGTCGCAAGGCGGAAGGCTGCCACGTAGACCCATTTTGTGGTTATGCGTTGTCTCTTCACGCCTTCACGTGGCTTTTTTTGTTCGTTGTTAATGACGTAGGCCTCTTTTGTATTATCTCATCCTAGGTCAAACTATTATTTCTTCCACTTCACCCCTTCAGAAAAAGAAAGAAGTATTCAATCATCTATACTAGAAGAGCTATTTTGAAAATTTAGTGCAACATTGTAAGAAGGGAATAAAATGAATTAGTTTTATGCTGTACATGTTACATTATGTTATTGATTTCTCGTTTTCATTGTGAATCATTAGTGTCAACCTAAACAAATTATAAGGCGGTAATTTTCGGAAGAGATTGTTTACTGGCAGCAGCGCTCCTGGTGCGGAAGTTCGGAATTTTTTAAAGAAAAACTAAAAACTAAAGTTTTTCGCGTGGTTATGTTGGTTCTTCTGTGGCCCCCCGGTCCTCCACTCCCACTCTCCTTCATGACGCCATTGTTCGTTCCGCGTGCGAAGTTTTCGGATGTCTGTTGTTGGTTCTCAATTTTCTGTTCTCAAAACCTTTTAAAACAGTGTTAAAAGTGGTAATTTTCGTTGTTAATTGGTTGTTCTTCGTTTTTTCGACGTTTTTCGTTCGTAAGCGAGTGTCGATGTAGGATTCCGAGCGTGTCTCGGCTCGCGTTAGTTCGCGTCCGGATCGGCGTGTGTCCCCCGACCAACGGGTTGGGGCTTTGGTTTCCTCTCATAATCAGGGGAAACGACGACGCACAGGTTCCGGCCCATTGGCGGAATCAGGAAATCCCAATAGGGATAAATTTTCAGTCCCGGGTACTTCTAAAAAGGGTACTTCCGAAGCGGCCATCCCGCCTATGTGGTGCCGACCGCGGTTGTCCGATTTCGCACCGACTTTAGATTCGGTGTCGAGAGACAACCTACACCAACCGATCTCGGACGTTGATATTTCCGATGATGATGATGTATCATCAACCTCTTCCTTTGGGTTTGAGGGCTTTCCCGATGGCGGGATGTCCGATTTTTCAATCGGCATTGGTCCCAAAGGGGACGATGATGAGCCCGTCGAGCATGGCCGCCATGCGGTACCGCCATTGCCGGAGACGCTGCAACGCATTATGGATAAAGCCAAAAAGGCGGAACCTCAACTCGTAAGTATTCACCCGAGCATTGTCTCCACCTGGGAGTCCCAGATGAGGCAGGGTCTCGATCTTGAATTTTATAAACGGGTAAATGAACAATACAACCCGAATTTTCATTGCCCATCTCTGGCGCCCCCCAAATTGGATGAGGTTGTTGAGGACGTAATGACTAGCGTCACCAAAAATGCGGATAAGTCCATGGCGACGACGCAAAGTTTTTTCTCGAAGGCCTTAGTTGGCATTGGCGAAGCCATGACGTTACTCACTGAAAATCAAAATGTGGATCGCCCGAATTTACGAGACAAAATATTTGATGTTCTCTGGGATACGTCCTCCCTTTTGTGTGCGGGTTTTTTCAGAACCTCGATGACCAGGAGGTTGAGAGTCACGACCTGTTTCAAAGGTAAATACAAACAGTTGGCTTCTCGTTCTAAAGTGGGCCCGCTATATTTATTTGATGGAAAGGCGGAGGGGTGGATCCGTCGGGCCCAGGATGCGTCGAAGGCGGCCCAAATGGTCTACAGACCGCGTCACAACACATCCGCTGGACGTTTTGAGTCCACATCTACCGCTCAACCGACAGCTTCGGGTTATAAAAAACCAGTTCAGCCTTCGGGAAACGGGCAGCGGTCCGCAGCCGGGAAACCCCAGCCAAAGGCTGCATTTCGGGACCAGCCCCAGGGGAGACGAGGACACTACAATTACAACCGCAATCGCCCTCACCGCAACAATTAACCCAGGTAAGACATGCGGGCCGTTTGGCTCTTTTTGCAGATAGGTGGTTGTCAACCCCAGCTTCACAGCCAGTTTTGGACTGGGTTAAAGGGTATAGAATTCCCTTTTCAGTCATCCCGCCACTTTGTGAGGGCATTACTGTTCGGCTTGCCAGTCCAATGTATGACATGGACGCCATGCATAAAAAAATTCAGGAGCTGTTGGGGCTGGGGGCAATTTCAGAAATCTCTGGGCATGATAAAGTTTTTCTTTCGCCGATTTTTCTGGTTCCCAAACCTAATGGGTCATCACGTTTCATTTTAAATTTAAAAAAATTAAATGACTATGTGGTTGTTAACCATTTTAAGCTTGAAGACTACAGGTCGGTGTTACATCTGTTGGAACCCAATATGTATGGGGCTTTGGTGGATCTTAAGGATGCTTATTATTTAATCCCAATCGTGCCAGAGGATAGAAAATTCCTAGCGTTTAGATTTCAAGATACGTTTTATTGCATGAACGCTCTCCCTATGGGGCTTGCGTCTGCTCCTTTTTGCTTTCATAAAGTTTTACGTCCTGTCATGGCTATGTTGAGAGAGCGTAATATAACAATTATCAACTACCTCGACGATTGTCTCCTGCTTGCACCCACCCATGACGAATGTGTGCGCGCTCTAACTTCAACTGCCAGTCTGTTGACAAGCCTAGGTTTTGTTATTAATGAAGAAAAAAGTGTCTTTGAACCGTCCCGCAATTTTGTTTTCCTTGGTTTTCTCTTTGATTCAGTAAACATGACTATAGGCCTTCCCGTCGACAGGAGGCGAAAAGTTCTCTCCATGATTAACTCAAAATTGCAGGCGCCTGAGGGGACTATTCGAAATTTAGCATCGTTGATAGGGACGTTGATAGCTTGTATGCCCGCCATCCCCTATAGTCAGTTGTATATTAGGTCGTTAGAAAGGGATAGGTATCTCGCATTATTGAATCATAACGATAATTATAACGGGCCTTGTTCTATATCCAATCAATCGCGCGACGATTTACTCTGGTGGACCGTTGCCTTTGGAAAGCCTCCATCTAAAATTCGATCGGATACTTATGATTATGTAATTTTCTCGGATGCGTCTGATACAGGATGGGGGGCGGCATGGGAGTCAGAACGTTCCTGTGGATGGTGGAAGGAACACGAAAAAGGTCTCCACATTAATGCAAAAGAGTTACTAGCAGTGAAATATGCTCTGGAGGTGTTTGCTAGGAACTGGCGGGGACGGTCCATTCTCCTTAGGGTTGACAATGGGACGGCGGTAGCGGTATTAAATAAATTTGGCAGTGTCCGATTTCCTCACCTTTATACCGCGGCTCGGGCCATATGGCTTTTTTGTGAATCTAGGGGGTTGTGGATAAAAGCCTCTTATATTAACACGAAAGATAATGTGGAGGCGGACGCTGAGTCACGCCGTAAACTTTCAAGTGGGGAGTGGGGGTTGTCACCTCAATATTTTCAAACGATTGTACGGACGTTTGGAATGGCTGAAGTCGACTTGTTTGCGTCGGATGACCTACATCAGTGTCCCCAATTTTTCTCTTGGCGGCCTCAGGCGGGAGCCGCAGGGGTGGATGCATTTACTTTTTGCTGGAAGCAATACTTCTTCTACGCTTTTCCCCCGTTTTCGCTACTCTCCCGTGTACTTCAAAAAATCAGGGAGGACCAAGCTGCGGGAATCGTGGTGGCCCCACTGTGGCCGACACAACCATGGTTTTCAGTTTTCATGAAGTTGGCTAGTTCACAAATATTATACCTTGGCCCTAATGAAACCTTGTTGTTTTCTCCTTACAGCTCCATGCGGCACCCCTCGTCGCTTCACCTGCGATTGATGGTGGCAATCTTATCCGGAGAAGTTTCATGAAAAAAGGTATCCCACTTGATGTTATTGGGACTCTTCATAGTTCTCTTGCTCAGACCACGCTTAAGCAATACGCGTCTTCCTACAATTTGTGGATCAACTTCTGTAATAGGGAGCATACAGACCCACTTACCTTTACGACCGCTGACGTTTTACGCTTCTTCCAACACCTGTTGGACGAGACACCTCAGTCATATAATTCTTTCAATACGCATCGGTCTGCCCTTGCGTTGGTAGCCGATTTTGACTTATCACAAGATTACTTAGTGAAGAGATTTCTTAAGGCAGTGTTTCGGCTGCGGCCACCAGCAGCCAAGTACACTTCCACTTGGGACCCCCAACTAGTATTACAGTATTTTATGTCGGCTTCGGATGACTCCTTGTCCTTTAGAGCTAAAAAATTGGTGGTACTTTTGTTACTGGCGTCTGGTCAACGGATGCAAACGATTTGGTCAATTGAACGGTCGCATATCGTATTTTCGGATTCTGACGTTCGGATTTATATACCGAGGTTGCTAAAAACGTCTAGGCTGGGGGCCACTGCCCCTTCCATAATCATCCCCTTTTTACCCTCTCGTCCGGCCATTTGCGTAGCCTCCAATTTAAAACGATATCTGGCGGACACGGTTGATGTGCAGGGGTCGGCATTGTTTGTTACTCTTCGGCAGCCTTTTCGGCCTGTGACAGTACCTACACTAAGTCGGTGGGTGAAGGATATTATTGGTGCTGCGGGTATAGATTTAAGTATTTTCTCGGCACACTCTACGCGGCACGCCGCTGTTTCATCGGCGGCTCGCCATGGAGTGTCCATCAATGCGATTTTTCAAGCGGCAGGATGGTCGCAAAACTCTAATATGTTTCACGCAGTTTACAATCGCCCATTGTGTTCACAGGCGGACTTTGCGACGGCGGTGTTGTCCTCCGTTTAATTCAGGACTGCAGCTCTTTGGTGACAATTTTGATGCCCATTGCATGGCCGACTTACCATTTATTTTGTTATTTTGATGCCTATTGTCAAGGAGAATGGGTCCTTATCTTAAATCATAAAAACCAATTTCTACCTTGTTTAAATATATTATATATATATATATATTGAAAATAAAACAGAACTGTGAAAAATGAACCTAAGGAGCCCCTTTTGTATGAAAATAAAATAGAATCTGGATTGAAATTAACCTAATTGCTCATTCATTAATATTTCACTTAATGTTCAAGTCTGAGGACAAAAAAAATTACTGTGCCGGCGGCGGGAATGGAAGTGGAGACTGCTGATGGACGGGAGGGGAGCGGGATGCCGAGACTGGTTGATGCAGATCGCCCAGACGGTGAGAATGTACCCCCACTGCACACTCAACTGCCGAATCCGTATTTTTCTTCAAATGAAGAGGGATACCTGAATTTGCGATACCCCAAATATCGACGATCCTAACAGCGACGACTGCCAGTCGGGTGCGAAGACGGTACTTAAACGGCGAAGTACCTTAAGGCCCCTTACGGAAATCTCCAGCGCGCAAGTTTTGGGGATCTTGAGATCTGTCGGGTGTTGACGCAAAGCGGTTTCATACAGGACTGGTGAGACGGAGATCGTAGCAGGAGTGAGAGGTAATGATGGGGGGGGGGGGGGCACGGACGTAATTGTACGATGACAACCAAGACGTGAACCGTGTTTACAAAGACGGGTCGAAGTTGCGGACTGCAATACCGATAGAGGATCATCTCGCTCTTATCGCACTTGACACACACAATCGAAATCATAGGCACCAAAACTTCACCTAACATCGCAAACCTAAACGAAATTAAATTTAACTTAGAATCTAACAAAAGAATTATTAACATATCGATCAATTAGGTACTTATTGGCGTAAACACTCCGCCTACCAAAATTTAATTAAATTTTAAGGATTATTGTGGGCTTCCAGTGACAATGGCAGAAGGGGAACTAGCTTCACCACAGGTCTTTGAAATGTGGAACTGGCAGTACGGAGGATGACAGACCTCACAACGCCATCAGAACCTGGGTGAAGTTCAGTAACCCTTGCAAGTGGCCATTGCAGGGGGGGAATATTTGGGTCCTTGATGAGGACAAGGTCATGGATTTCCAGGTTTTTCTCTGGCCTTGCCCACTTGGTACGCTTCTGAAGTGTCGATAAATATTCAAGATGCCAACGCTTCCAAAAATGTTGAAACATTGACTGTACAAGTTGCCACCTGGACAGGCGATTCTCACCCACCTCTAATAAGGAGGGTTGCGGGTTTTGAAGGAGATGGTCCCCTATTAAAAAATGGCCAGGCGACAGGTATTCGATTTCTTCGGGGCTTGAAGAAAGCGGGCATAAGGGCCTTGAGTTGAGTACAGCCTCAACCTGGCATAGGAGGGTTGCCAGTTCCTCGAAGGTCAAGGTTGCTCTTCCATAAATTTTACTGACGATACTCTTGGCAGACTTAATACCTGCTTCCCATATGCCTCCCATGTGGGGAGCACTTGGGGGATTGAAGTTCCATTTGATGCCTCGGTTAGCTGCATACTGTAGAATTTTGTTCTTTGTAGCCTCCTCACGGTACCATTTGAAGAAATCTCGCATTTGGTTTGCTGCGCCTACAAAGTTTGTCCCACAATCCGAGTAGAGTTGCTCTGGTAAGCCTCGTCTGGCAATGAATCGGTTTAGACACGCCAGAAATGCTTCTGTACTTAGGCTAGTTACCGCCTCCAAATGTACGGCCTTGCACCCCATACAAATAAAGAGGCACAAATATACCTTTGACACAGCGGACTTGCGTTGAAGGGAATATCGCATGGGATACGGCCCACCAAAATCCAAGCCCACATGCAAGAAAGCTCGTCTCCCAGTCAGGCGATGCTTTGGTAAGTCCGCCATCATCGGGGTTAGGGCCTTTGATTGTGGATTAGCACGGAAGCATTTCACACAAAGCGTGGTGCGTTGTCTCACTAATCGGCGAACAGCAGGGATCCAATAGCGCATTTGTACGAGTGCTTGCAGTAAACCAGGACCAGGATGCAGATATATATTGTGGAGATGGTCAATGAGGATGGCAGAAAAATGGCAGCGAGGCAACAAAACAGGATGTTTTTGGTTAAACGGCAGGTCTCCCTTTTGTATCCGACCGCCTACCCTGACAATTCCCTCCTGGTCAACAAAGGGGTTCAAGTTGGTAAACCTGACCAAAACATTGCCCAAATTGCCCCTATCATCAGAGCAAAGGCACTGATCCTGTATAAATCGAGTACAAGCTATCTCCGTTGATCTAAGTTCGCCAGCCGAAATTGGACCCTTTCTTATAGGCAATTTAGCCTTCCAACAGCTTATCCATCTTTTCAACCATGCAAAAAATCGTAGAAGCTTCATGAAAGATGAAAACGCATTAATCCACCGGAGAAGAGGGGGTTCATCAGCAGCGGCTGCAAGAGACTGACCGAATGCTGAAACCTTCAACTCAGGGAGCTCAACTAGAGGAGGTTGACCAATTGGCCATTCATCCGCAGAAAGGTACAGCCATCTAGGACCTTTCCACCAAAGTTCACATGCTAAAAGCTGTGCTGGTAGCATCCCTCGTGAGTTCACATCACTTGGATTATCACCTGATGCAATATGATGCCAGAAGGACGCGGCAGTAAGCTCAGTGATGCGGTTGACTCTGTTCGCGATGAATGTTTTGAGGCGGTATGTTGGAGTGTTGATCCAACCCAAAGC
Organism: Leptopterna dolabrata; assembly: GCA_954871275.1. Classification (NCBI taxonomy): domain Eukaryota; kingdom Metazoa; phylum Arthropoda; class Insecta; order Hemiptera; family Miridae; genus Leptopterna; species Leptopterna dolabrata. The sequence continues at coordinate 92,329,368 of OX940974.1, read as the reverse complement.
AACTGTAGAGTCAGTAAATAATAGAGGAGATGGCGTATCTGATGGAAGTGTCTGAAGGAATGATGACAGTGATGAGTAAGTATTTGCAAGAAGGAGGGCACCCATCAGTTCAAGTCGTGGAACTGACTGAGTCTTCAAGGGTGCAAGTTTTGTTTTTGTCATCAAAAGATGCACAAAAACCTTGGATGCTGCAGTAACGCGAAGATAAATGGCCGAACTGTAGGATTTCTCTGAGGCCTCACAAAATCCCAACACTTGAGCTTGATAAGGCTCTTCAAGAAAGATGAAGCGTGGGATTTTAACACGAGAAAGCAGAGGAAGTTGCAGAACAATTTCCTTCCAAGTATCGGCAACGGATGGAGGTACAGGATCGTCCCAATTTAAATTTGTCTTCCAGAGGTCTTGGATTAAACATTTTGCTGTAACAACTACCGAAGAAAGGAACCCCAGCGGGTCATAAATTCTAGCAATGGTGGACAAGAATGATCTCTTAGTGTAGGACAGTCCAGGAGGCTTGATATTGTAAGTGAACGAATCATTTCTTGGATCCCATTGCAGTCCCAAAATCTTCACACTGTGATCATCCTCTGCTGATAAGGGAATAGGATCGCAATTTGAATGGTCCTGAACAGCTCGAAGCACCTCCTCTCGATTGCTTGACCATTTGCTCAAACGAAAGCCACCCTTGCTCATCAAGCCAATTACCTGCCTCTGAAGCTCCAATGCAGCCGTTAAATTAGGTGCCCCTGTAACCAAATCGTCAATATACATGTCTTTCATCATCACTTCAGCTGCCCTGGGAAAGGCATGGCCTTCATCCAAGCACAGCTGTTTCATGACTCGCAAAGCAAGGAATGGAGAACAGGACAGACCATATGATAAGGTATTGAGTTGGTACTTGGTAATGGCTTCAAATGCATTAAATCTCCAAAAAATGTGGAGATAAGGGCGATCAAGAGGGTCGATCTGTATGAACCTGTACATCTTGACTACATCCGTTACAAAGACAACTGGGTGTACTCTGAAGCTAACCAAGATATCTTTAATGTCTCGGTGAAGTTTAGGTCCCACCAGTAAGTGGTCATTTAGAGAACCCGTCTTTGTAGCCGCAGAGCAATCAAAAACGACCTTTAATTTTGTTTTTGAGCTCTCTTCCTTGACAATTGAATGGTGAGGAATTATGTAATTAGATGTACCATTGGTTATCGACATGTGATCCAAGTCCAGGTATTCTTTCATAAATGTAGAATATTGTAACTTTAGATCAGGGTTTTGGTCTAATTTGCGTTCCAAATTACGAAACCGCTTTAAAGAACCTACTGAGGAATCACTCAGCTGAGGCGAATCAGATTTAAAAGGAAGCCTGACAACGTACTGCCCCTTTGTCGTTCTATAACACGTAGACTGGAAGTGTGCTTCAGATCGAATATATTCAGGATTGTCTGCAAATAAAGGAATTGAAGGCTCCTCTATCTCCCAAAATTTGGTAAGTTGTTCCTGAAGAGATGTCGAAGGAGAAACGCAAGCCAATACAGAAGCCTTTTCTGTCCGGAGAGCACCAGGTATCCTTCCACAGACAATGTACCCCAAGGACGAATTAAACAGTTTGGGCCAACCTTCCTGAACTGTGATTACATCCCCAATGCAGATTTCTGGGTAGAGATCGCAGCCGAGAGGAAAGTCAATGGAACCTTTCTCCCAGAATTTGTTATCAGCCAATTGGAAGGATGTATAGTGATCCCAAATGTCAGGAGGGAGAATGAAATTGGGCAAATCGCAGACAATCTCATCTAGAACTATTGCCTCCGTGGAGAGAAGAGGTGTATTCTTGCCTAATGGTCGAAGGGAGCAAGTTGTTTTGCCTCTGGCACCTTCAAAAATGCTTCGCCCTATTGTTCCAATGCGTCTGGGAACTCGGGAAACCTCAAGGCCTAGCCGCTTAACAAATCGCTTGGAAATGAAAGAATATTGGCTTCCATTATCCACCACTAATCGTATTGATTGATACCGACCTGAACTATCCCGTATTTCAGCATAGGCTGTACCTAGTAGCACATCCGAGTCTGCCATAGAAATAGAATTCATCGAAGAACGAACTGGATGGTTCTGGTAATCATTCGAGGAGTCACTGCTAGTAGTGTGAATTAGCGTCGGAGCAGATGAAGGAGGTGCCTCTGTTCGGGGGCTAAGATGAAGCAGAGAGTTATGAGATGAACTGCAAAACCTACATTGCGGTTTGGAGCGGCAGTCCTTAGTCTTGTGCCGGTATGCTAAACAATTCCGGCAGCCCTTCCACTGTTTCAGCCAATCATAACGTTGCTGAGATGTTGCGTCAATGAATTTCAAACAATCAAACAATGAGTGAGATTGGGTGCAAATTATACAACTGGAAGGCCCGTCTTTATTTGAAGACTTTTCCGTAGTAACTGTACTATCGGTGGAAGACGATTGGTTAACCAGTAAAGAGGTTTTGGACTTAGATTTGATTGATTTCAAAGAACCACTATCAGACGATGAAGTCTGCGGAGTCATTATTGAGAGGTTATGCGATTCAGTGATTTGAAGAGCAGTCAACCTACTTCTCACAAATTTCGATAGAGAATCTAGAGTTGGAAACTTCGTATTCTGGTTTTCAAGTTCAAAGTGCCTGCGAGTCTCAAGATCTAGGCCTCTTATTGCCAAGTAATAAAGCATGAAATCGCCTTCATTTGGCACCTTCAACAACCTGAAGGCAGAAATGTTCTCAATAACGCTAGAGATAAAAGACGTCAGCGAGTCCTTAGTGACCTTGAGAGCAGGCTCTTCCTAAGTGACCTAATTTTAGACGAAAATTCGTCCTGATCCATAATGAAAATGCTCAATACACAAAATTAAATAAATTGATGTGATCCAACAGCACTGAAAGAAACACAATAAATAATGGATTAAACCACGAAATTCAATACACACAGACAATATTCAGTGATATCAAAAGATTATCATTAATAATCAAAATGTAAATAAGGTTCAAAGGATATATATAAAATATCATAAAACCCCTACAAGCTGTAGGTAGGTACCTATTACTGGTAAATGCATTTGAACTCGAAGGACCAAGATGTCAAGGAGAATGGGTCCTTATCTTAAATCATAAAAACCAATTTCTACCTTGTTTAAATATATTATATATATATATATATATATATATTGAAAATAAAACAGAACTGTGAAAAATGAACCTAAGGAGCCCCTTTTGTATGAAAATAAAATAGAATCTGGATTGAAATTAACCTAATTGCTCATTCATTAATATTTCACTTAATGTTCAAGTCTGAGGACAAAAAAAATTACTGTGCCGGCGGCGGGAATGGAAGTGGAGACTGCTGATGGACGGGAGGGGAGCGGGATGCCGAGACTGGTTGATGCAGATCGCCCAGACGGTGAGAATGTACCCCCACTGCACACTCAACTGCCGAATCCGTATTTTTCTTCAAATGAAGAGGGATACCTGAATTTGCGATACCCCAAATATCGACGATCCTAACAGCGACGACTGCCAGTCGGGTGCGAAGACGGTACTTAAACGGCGAAGTACCTTAAGGCCCCTTACGGAAATCTCCAGCGCGCAAGTTTTGGGGATCTTGAGATCTGTCGGGTGTTGACGCAAAGCGGTTTCATACAGGACTGGTGAGACGGAGATCGTAGCAGGAGTGAGAGGTAATGATGGGGGGGGGGGGGGGGGGGCACGGACGTAATTGTACGATGACAACCAAGACGTGAACCGTGTTTACAAAGACGGGTCGAAGTTGCGGACTGCAATACCGATAGAGGATCATCTCGCTCTTATCGCACTTGACACACACAATCGAAATCATAGGCACCAAAACTTCACCTAACATCGCAAACCTAAACGAAATTAAATTTAACTTAGAATCTAACAAAAGAATTATTAACATATCGATCAATTAGGTACTTATTGGCGTAAACACCTATCTTGATGCCTATTTTGATTTTGATGCCTAATTGATGGCCGAATTACCATTTATATTGCCTTTTATATTGACGTTTATATTGACATCTTCTTATAGGGATCTATGTTCACTTGGCGCTCTAACTTTGACACGTTGTCATACTTTAGATATGTTCGCCTATTGGCAATCTTATACCGTTTCTCTCTGACATTAATATATGTTTCTTGATAGTTGATAGTTGTTATCTAACATTGGTTATTTTCATACCATTAATTGCTCTTTCGCGGCTGTCCGTTCAACTGAACCGCTTTTTTCGTTCTTGCATAAAATGCTACAAGATGTCTCCTGCCTGTTCTCGTTCCATGTTTTCCTATCTGTCTTCCTATGTGGTCTCCGTTACTGGCGTTTGTTTAATCTTTTCATTCATGGAAAAGGGGAGGGGGCGTGCTCGACATGAGTCCGACGCCTAGGATGTGGCCATGAATGATACAACTGCCTACCAGTCCTCATGTCTTGATGGGTGCCTTTTTTCTTTTTCTCAGTGCCCTGGGGAGCTGGTGGAGGAATCTTTGAACAGCTGCCAGTAAACAATCTCTTCCGAAAATTACCGCCATATAATTGTACAATCAACTTACCTTCTGGGAAAGTCGATTGAAATTATATATAGGTAATTGGAGGAAGAGATTGTTACACTCCCACCCGTGAAGTCTGGTTGGGGGACTTCACCACCCTACCCATGCCTCCACCAGCATGTCTTCGAACTTCAATGGCGTCATGAAGGAGAGTGGGAGTGGAGGACCGGGGGGCCACAGAAGAACCAACATAACCACGCGAAAAACTTTAGTTTTTAGTTTTTCTTTAAAAAATTCCGAACTTCCGCACCAGGAGCGCTGCTGCCAGTAAACAATCTCTTCCTCCAATTACCTATATATAATTTCAATCGACTTTCCCAGAAGTTAAGTTGATTGTACAATTATATTGAAACTTTCAGGGATTATTTCCTCTCATTCATTGATGAACATTTAGAAGTGGCCCAAGAAAACTCTGTGAGTCAATCCAACCCAAGAAAACCCCATGAATCAATCCTAAAATTGCGGGGTGATTACCTGAAGTTCCTAATAAGTAATGGGGATCTGATGTTGATTGAACAGTTCGCTCTGAAGTTTTGTAAGGTTAGTGCATCTAGCTTAATTGTTGAATGTAAACATTTCTGTGAGTCACGAATGAATCTTATGCGGCCTAATATTGGTTTTACTATTATGTGATGTGTTTATTCAATTTTACCAGGATGCAAGCGATGTGTTGCACAAGAACTACTTTGTTGAGAACAGTAAGATTCATTTGCTAGAGTTACAAAAGCATCAGGATCATCAGAAAAAACTAGATTGTTTATGGATGTCATGGGATTGTCTCAGTAAGTTATTTTATACCTCATCAACCACTCATTCACCCTATGTATCCCTTTATAATCATGCATGAACTTTATTGTTTCACTTCTAGATCTGGAGGAAGGATTCGACAAGGAAGATGTGGCTGTCCTTCTTCATTTGGCTTCTCTGTGTTCAGAGTTTATATCGTATGTTGACTTTGATCATGAAAAAATAAAGAGGGCAATAATAACAGTGACATCAGAAGTAGATAATTTGAGGTCAGTAGATTTTGAGCTAAACCACCTCATCTTATACACTTCTTATCTCATCTACCAGTATCCAATTACACCTGTTGTTCTCTGGATATCAGAAATTATAGGTAGGCTGATGACTCCAGTGCTTTTGTTCAACAGAAATTGTTTATGCTACGTTTCATCGAATTATTTGCGTTACAATTGAACCCCCCCCCCCCCCCTCCATGGAGGTGGTTGGGAAAATAAAAACTGCCGAGTTAGCGGAAGCCATTTGATCACATTTGGTAGGAACCTCCTTTGATGCTGTTCCCTGGTGTGATCAAATTTTCCTCAGTTTGTAAAATAAAAACAGACTCACATGAGCTATTGCTATCGTTGATTACCAATTGTTGTGGTTTGAGATTAGAAAGGATGAGAAGGCATCGGCTTATGCCCAGTGGAGTATACCAGTCTGGGTTCTTTTCGGAAGGTGCCCAGTGGAGTATACCAGTCTGGGTTCTTTTCGGACATGCCCAGTGGAGTATACCAGTCTGGGTTCTTTTAGGACATGCCCAGTGGATATATACCAGTCTGGGATCTTTTACGAGAGAGGAGGAGCGAGCGAGGGAGAGAGAGAGATAAGTTGGCGACTTAAGGAGAGTGCAGAATGAAGTAGAAGGCGAAGGAGGAGAGTTTTTATAGTCCTGGGACTATACTCCCTCCATCCTCCACCCTCGTGGAGGATGGTGGGGATCCCTTCCAACTCGACCCTTCTAGCTCTCTCGAGCTGCCTGCCCACGTCTATCACTTCACCCACGAGTTTATTTGCGAAATCTTTATATATACATTGAGTGATATCACAACACCAATCTATGGTCTATAGTCGCTGCATCTGACGATGAAAATATCAAACTCAATAAAGTAGTAAAGGTGTCCTGTTTGAACCTCAGATGCGCTCGTGCGATGGGTGGGATCGCTTGCTCTTGCATCGCCCCATCGTGTAAGCAACAAACCTATTTTTTTGGAGGGGAGTGTCCTGTTCAGTTACAGACTTCCTCCAGTCCAGTCCACCAGTTTGTTTTTCATCGTGCGATCAACATTAGTGCAGTAATGAATTTCAAAGAACAATTGGTGTCAATCCAGTCTTCAACGCTCATTGGTATCTTGAAAGTGGTGACTGTGTGGCTGCACTCGCATTCATTTTCCTTGCAGATATTGTCAAAAGTGTTGTAAACAGGGTTGCCAGACGTACTTTGTAGCAGATTTTTGAAGAAAATGAAGTTGTTGCAAGGGGTCCAAAGTTTTCAGAACGTGGATTTTTGAATTTTTTATAGGCAAATCCGTTTCAGAGCATCCTGAAATTTGTTTGTGTCACCCCAGACGATATCTGTCCTTGGGTACATGATAAAAATTCCAAAATGTTCATATTGCCAAACAAAAAGATAAATCTGAAGATTAGCAATTTTCAAAAATTCCAAGGGGTTCAGAAATTGGTAAAAATGGCTAAAATCTCGAACAATTGATGTAAAATCACTGGTATGGAAGAGTGAGCAAAGACAGAAAAATAACGTTTCAGTTGGTTTTCATATAGAACAGAGGTCACATTGGGATTTTTGGGGGTCAAAACTGGTAAAATCAATATTATTTCACCTGACGTTGTGTGGGATTGTGATTAACAACGTAGGGAATAGTTCGAAGATAAAAATAATGGGAGTTGCACAATAATAAAAGAGAAGAATAAATAATTGATCATAGTAAAAGAGTTGGTTAAATTTGATTTTATAAGAGTCAAAAATATGTGAAAATTGCTAAAATAACGAGAAAAAAATTATATAATTTTACGAAAAATGGTATGGTTTCTTGCTATATCATTTTTTTTTCACATTAGCACGAATATTTTTGAAAATTCGCTCTTATAGCCATACTGCATGACAGGAACTCTTTTTTTTCTTTTTTTCCAAAGTATTGTACTTTATTTTTGGTTACTGTACTTCATTGGGCTTACTTCTATGCTGGGAATGAGAATATTCTTCTTCAAAAAGCATCGGAAAATAAACAAAAACGCAACATCTACGCGCCTGAAGACATTTCCGGCAATGAGAACGGAACTGAGGTGGTCGCGCTATGGTGTGTTTAATCGTCTGGTCACGCTAATGGGCATAGACGGGCACGCGAATTAGGACACACATTTAGATCGCACGATGCGACCATTCATAACTGACCGCCCGATCGCGCGATGCCTGCCCAATTAGGACATAGCCTAAGCGATGAGAGACCGGTTATAATAACACGACGTTTATGGCCAGGGTTCATAATGACAACTGAATGTTCATAATGAACATGAATTATGAATGTGCATAACCATACCTATATTTTGTAAGGAAAATGGGCATAAATCAGCTACATGGTGTAATGTAACGTTGTGCTAACAGTCAGAGAAAAATATTTTATAGTAAGGAAGGCCACTAATCATAAAAAGTTCAATAAACGTCTTGAGCTCATTAAACTACCTCTTAAAATCTAATATCATTCTGACCACCTAAAAAAAGCATTCATCCTGCACTTGTACATTATTATAATTTTCACTTTGGATTTGTTTGGTTCTCCTTAACAGTTTGAAGGACGCAATTATTCATTGTGGCCATGACTGTGTATCAAGGGCCTGTATATTAACCGACAAAAACATGATGACAGATGTCTTGGAAATAACTGCTGATTTCTGTTTGAAGTATAGTGAAGGTAACTACCGTATAAGCTTTGAAGTATAATTAGATCAAGATTCTAATTTTTCCTTGAGTTACTTGAGTTAAGCATAATTTTCTGAATTTCACAACTTCTTTGGTTATTCAGATTCATCTCTTTCTTGTGGTCTCAAAGACAAACTGAATGAAACCGCTGTGGAATGCATCTTGAAATTATTGGCGCTTGGAAACAATTATGGGCATCACATGGTGTTGAAGGCATTAAATATTGTTTTGGATAACACCCATTCAGTTTCAGTTTTTCAAACTGAGGTTGGTCAATTTTTAATCAATATTTAACATAAATTTTTATTATTTATTTATTTGGCTTATATTCACATATCATGGCGTTTCTGGAATGAAGTGTATGATTGTATTTGTTCCCTTGACCACTTATATGGTATTTTCTGGGTTGCTAGCCCTACCAAATAATAACTGCAACTAATTTGTCTCGTTTGTTGTCCAAATTTTGTTATAGATTTCCAAAATTGATGTATCCTTATTAACTTTTTGGTTGCCCCAACTAATTGGATATTTGAATCTTGAAAGACCCCACATTAATTCCATCTTGGAGCCTGTGTTCATGAGATTGGCTGAAAAATGTCCTCAAAAGCTATGGCTGACTTTAAACTTGAATCAAAATGAACGATTGGGTACCAGTTCAATTACAAGGAGGTGAGTGGTTTATCCTTGACATTCTCGTGTATTTACCTCTCAATGCGGAGGGAGTAGTGGTTGAAAGTAGTTCTGATGATTATACAGTCCTCATATTAGAGTTGAAGATAGCTATGCTGAAAATGTGTTCTCGTTGATTTAAGAGACTGTAACTTTACTTAGCTCACAATGCTCAGGAAAAGCTTGCATAACCAATATTTTCTGTGGAAATAAGTGATTTTCTCTTCAATGATGATCGAGGGACGAAGGCCAAGGAGACTTTAACCAAAGTACTTAATTTACTTATGTTTCAATCAATGTACGTGGTAGTTTTGGGGATTTATAATTTTTAAAACACCACTAAAGGGGATTATACTAGAGAAAAGAAAAAAGTTTCGTTATTAAAATTTATGAGAAATTCGATAGATAAGTGATGTCAGTGATGAGTTCAACCAGTTGGTAGTCAGGTTTCAAGGACTTCAATGTTTTTGCAAATTTTGAAAGTAGCTCAGAAGGAAAAAAAAATCCTTGTGGCGTACAATGAGTTGAACAAATAAAAATATTACAAACTAGTAGCAAAAAAATTTACATTTATACAGGGTGTCTACCTTGTTACAGTCCCATTTCTTAGTTGAAGAAAAAAAACAAGATTAGAAAAAAGTAGGTAGGTATAATATTCTTCAGTATTTTTCATTAAGGAATTGTAAAATAACTTTTTCGTACTCGTGCATATGGGCAAAACGAGCACAACTCACACTGTTATTTCAAATTATAATCCCCATTTGTATTTCCGATTCGGATTCTACGCAGAATCTAATGGAGAAATGACCTACCGCTTGATTTTTTTTTTTTTAAGGCATAGAGCGCGCGTATTTTGTATGCAGTTTTGAAGGTTACAAAAAAAGTCTTGTGCCATGCCCTAGATATTGCACATAGTGTTTTCCATCGCTGAATTTATGGTATTCTTTCCGGTTCCAACAGTATTTGAATATAAAATTGGGTGTGGATTTCAATACAGACCTACCATGCATTCTGTTGAGCTAAAAAATATGATATTTTGATTTTGTAGTGTTCAAAAATAAATACGTTTCTTTTCGTGATATATATTGGAAAAAAACTGAAATTATGTAGAATAATTATGTAGCGGTTTGGAGACAAAATTGCTCACAAAACAATCCACTTTTGCCAGCCCTGATTTTGATTAATACAGTGTAGAGATGTTTTGAAATTATGATTTAAAGACTATATATTTATGTATAAGTAGACATGTTCGTATTTTCTCTTTCGTATATATTTTTCTTGCTGGTAATGCCGATATATCAAACGATATCTTGTACAGTTTTGCCTGGCCCGGACTCATGTTCTAATGTACGTACCTAGGTGTTAGACTTAGGAAGGATTTTTTTAAATATCTATTTTCATATAATAATCCAATCGATGGTTCATTTATTTCTGTAAATCTGCTTTTATATTACTGCTCCTAATATTCCAGGATATTGCGAAATCTGGGGACTCAGACAAGTGGAGAAAAGTTCATTGAGGCCTTGAGCACTGTTTGCCATCCGAACCTCTTATTGAGATCATATGTCAGTCGTTTGATGAAAGCTGAGGGAGAAGAAAATGTTTTGAAATTGTACAACGAAATCAAGGAAAGGTGTTTTTTCAATCCCCATCAAGGAAAGATGGTTGGAAGAATATTTATGATTAATGACCAGTATAAAGATATGATAGATGAAATTTTGGGTGTGTTTTTTTTCTACTCGCAAAATTGAAAATTATATGCTTATGCTTGTTTTTTATTAATTTATTTATTTTACTTTCTTTTATTTTTATTTACTTTTTTTCAGTTCAAAAGAAGCGACGTTATCAGTTTTCCGATCAAGAAATCAAGAATGCCTTGGGAAATGTTGAGGTCCAGCGGCTAGATAACTGTTTGAGATTGGAATCATTTTCCCCTATTCTCTCAACTTTCAACTTCAACACATTTACATTTGAAATGCCGTTTACTGGCTGCAGTGAGAAGAATAATGATCCAAACTTTATTGCTTTAGCCAGTTTCAACCCAAATGTTAGTTTCTGCAGTTCAGATGAGCTTACTTTATTTATTTAGATTTTTCACATTGTCACCAATATTCTCTTTGTAGAATCGTTACTTTTCCAGAGCAAATGAATATTTTTGTAACTTTCCTGTTATAAGAAGGAAGTTGTTCATCTTATTTTCATTCACTAATATGGTGAGTTCACATTTTTCCAGGTCACTGTTATACCTTCACTGAGGAAACCCATCAGAATTGAAATGCTTGGAAGTGATGGTATCAGCTACCCATGGATAGTAAAATTTGATGAGGATTTGAGACAGGACCAGTACATCCAACAGTTTTTTACCATTATCAACGAGTCAATGAAACGAAGAAAAAATTGGACTAAGGAGAACATAGTTACCTACAAAGTAACCACCCCTCCCCCCCCCCCCCCACGATTTTTCCTGTAGGCATATACTGGGGGCAATTCAACTTTGTATTTATATCTGCAAAAATATTTTTTGGACTTCAGCTGTCTCCAATGGGTTTCACGTAACATGTTAATTAGAGGTGAAACTTGCAAGATATCGAAGGCTTGTATTGGTGCCTGTCGGAGTTAAACTGAAGGTGTTTGTGAACTTTTATCCCAAACTGGGATATTAATCGTGCACTGCATTCCACTCGGACTCCAGGCCCGCTTACCTGCAAAGTATATCAAGCGGTTTCATAATTCACAATCTTCCTCTGGATATTATCTGTAGAACTTGACAAATTTGCTTGTACAAATAATGCTCAATTGCTACATTGTGGAGTACAGTTGATGAACTTGTTTTCAGGTGGTACCTTTTACTCCTAGGTTTGGTATTATTGAGATGGTGAATCCGGCAGTTACTATAAGTGCTCTCATAAACACAGCTTTTGATGACGCAGTGCATTTGAGGTTGTCTTTCATCTAATAATTTAACTCTATAGCCCTATCATGTGTGTTATGTATATTTCTTGAAGCGAATTCTCCTGTATGTGCCCCTAGGAACTCACTGAAAGACAAACATTCCAAATGGATTCAACAAGCACTGCCTGTGGCCCCTAAAGAGAATACTGCTACAGCTTATGCCCAAGCAGCAAAATTCTACTCTGCTGGTGAAATAAGTGCCTCGTTTGCTACTAAATCAAGTCGAATACCAAAGAATTTGTTACGGTAATTGTTTATTATGTCTTTTGTAGCTCATCAGTTGGGTCCATTTTGTGTAGGTGGTAGATACTGAAAACAAAAAATTGTTTGCTGTGGCACAGATAGTAAATGTAAGTTGAGTAACAAGCCAACAATTCCACAAAATTAAAATATCACAGTAGAAGTACAAAGGGCAAAAGTACGGGGCTTGAAAATTCCGAACGGACTCACAGTCTATAAGAAACGTTTCTACTGTTCTTGATACTGGTGAGGAAATTTAAGAGACAGTGTTGGCTGGACATGGCAAGTGAAACAATGAGGAGTACCCATGACTTCGGTTTATATTACTTCCCTATTTCCAATCCCCCCAAAGTGTTTCTGTTATCCCTGATTTCTTTAGTTGAAACAGTAGTTCTCGTGCAGAATACTACGTAGTAACCCTGTGTACTCAGTGCCCTCTTTCTTAAAAACGCATTCTAAATATCATAGAACCAAATTTTCATCCTAGTTCTGCCATTCAGCTTGAACAGATTCGGGGAGGGGGGGGGGGGCTTGGGATCATAAAATCGTTTTAAATAATATTGGATTGATAAATCCCACATCCTAGTTTTTTGTAAAAATGTATAATTCTTTATTGATGAAATTCATCTCTTCTATAATTTAATTTATCTCACTGTATTTATCTTAAGAGTTGATGTCTTAAGAGTTCTCAAAAACTCTGTTGTGTTTCGTAGTCACAAAAAGCGCAGCCAAGCATAAGAATGTCCTTCTACATACAAGCCATCTAGCTCAAACAATGCGTTTTTGCTTTATTCAGCTGAAGGCAATTTGCTGCTATACAACTCTGCAGAGTCTTTAGCAAAGAATTTTACTTTAGCCCATAAACTACAAAATGACTGCCTCGAATGCGCCCTACTGGTGCACACGGGAAGAAGTCAAACCTGAAATCTTGAATGAGACGAACTTGCCAGAAAACCTGTAGGAAAACTCATGTTGCAACATTAGCAGCACTGCTGAATTTAACTTTATTCACTTTAGGGAGAAACTTCAACAACATGCTTCAGTGTGTGACAGTGTAGGGAGGAGGGGGAAAAATGAGCATGGTGCTGATAAGCTGATAACACCTGATTAGTAGTTCAGCCTCCTCCAGAGGAATGCGCTCTAGGCAGTCATTATTGTAGTAAGTTGATGGACTGGTGTAGTAAAAATAGTAGTGGGTATCACTACTGTCTTACAATTGTACTACAGGCCAACATATATATGTCATGCACACTTGAGGTGCCATCAGCAGAGAAGTCCGTCTGAACTCGCCCCCATCCCACTGAAAATTCGTTTCTAGTGACTTCTCAAAGGAAAGTAGGTCTGGAAATGCCTTTTTTGAAAAGTCTCTTGAAGCTATCCCATCTTAGTCCATCCTGATCCACCATTAATTTTTTTTCAATACCTGCATAATATTTATAGGAATTTATTTTATATCCAGGATTACCCACAAGTTACATAATATGTCTGCCAAGTAAATTAATGGTATGAGTTATTTACAAGTACTTATTTTAACCTTAATAATTTGGCTGTTTCTTTGTTACGACTATGTGATTCACAGAAAGAAAAAACAATGACAAAAAAAGAAAAAAATTGGGTTGCATGGGCTGCTGTTTTTGGAGGATTAATTTGATTTTTAGCCTTTGAAGTGTTAAGGAATTGGTTTTTGCATTATGAGGTTAAAGTTGATAAGTAGTAACCTTGGGATATCAACAACTCGAATGAGCTTAAATTCAATGCGCTACTCCACTGACATAGCCAATATTAATTAATTATGGATTTGGCTTATTTCAGCACCTGTCTCTTCAAGTTTTGTAGTTCACCTCAGGAATACTTCAATCAGAGGCTGAACTTTCTTAGAAGTCACACTGTTCTGAGCTTGTGCCACTGGGTGATGGGAGTTGGTGATCGACATTTAAACAACTTTTTACTCTCTACTAAAACCTGTGAAATTGTTGGTATTGATTTTGGATTGTCATTTGGAGCTGGATTGGAATGCTTACCTGTTCCTGAATTGGTCCCTTTCAGGCTTACACCTCAGTTCTTAAGTTCTTACTCTCCTTTGTATAAGTCTGGTGAGTTCACATTCCAACACATTTTGCTTTCATCAGCTGATGTTTATGTATTTTATTGGTCTCCCATATTCCTCTCCGAAATACATTCTTGTACTTCAGAAATGCACGTTTGTATTTACAAAAGAAGATTTCGAAACTTAACCATTTTGCATTTTTTAAATTTTTTTATTTATCGAGGTTCAGTTTATGTGGATAAACAGTTAAAACCAAGGACGGTCAAAATTGCTGAAAACTACCACACAAAAAAGTATAGTGTGTTTACTCTAGACAAAAATACATTATTTCAATGGTAAAACAATTTATGATATATTTTTACCCAAAAATAGATATGTACCTACATGACCCTTTTTGGTATTACTCATAATGGGAATAAATAAATAAATAAACAAAAGTAGAGGAAGTTTATTTATTTATTTACTTTTTAATAGCTATAAACAATTTGTGACAGTTCATCTTATTAGGTCATGTATAACTGGCTAATTAATTTTTGTATATAACTGGACATTTTTTCAAGGGTTTGTTACTGTTAGCAATAAACTGATTTCCCTTTCAGGTATACTGGAAGACATCATGGCTAAATGTTTTTCGTCAATTGATCATGATATGATAATAATAGCTATGCAAGTATTGGTCCATTTACCATTGCATCATACATACCAAAATATCAAAGACAACAATTCCAAAGGTTTGTACGTTTATGATTATTTCAAAGGTAGCTGTTCGAAGCATGGTGAAATATTTGTACTTGCACAACCACATTCAGATATTTTAGTGACAGTTTCATCCTCCACCAACAGGTTGTTGTTCAGTACTCTACTGATTTTCAACTATTAGTTTGTTTTTGCCTCTGACTTGGAGTTTTGAGCGCCTCAGTATCGTTGGAATTTTAGCAGAGCTTAAGATTGATGGAGTTCGAAACGGGGGGGGGGGGGGGGGGGGAGTGTCATTAACTGATAAAATTCTACCACAGGATAGTTTTATTCAAAGGGAAGTTACATGTTCTTAAAGATCAGACGTACCTTTGACAATTTCACTGACATAAGTGGACCGCCTGAACTGGATGCTATGTGTAAAGGAGTCCTGTGGGGGTAGGATTGGTTTTATATTGTTATAAGAATTATTGGGTGTTATGAATATTGTTATGTTGAACCAACGGAAAAATAGTTGGTTTCTTAAGAAAACAAAATTCGTATTACCTGCTCATTTAGGAATGATGATTGGCTGTTTTGGTGTATGGAGGGATGGGGAGTTGTGCACTCCGATTCGTGCAGCAAATTAAGGGGGGATTTCAAATAGCTGAGTGTCACTAGCTTTGTCCGTGCTGTCCACTTGGGGCTAGCTCCAAGCAAGTTCATTTTTTGCTTGAGCCGAACTGGCTTGGTGTAGGGTGAGCTCTAAACACGCTCACTCGGAGCAGGGTGAGCCTGGAGCTTGTTTGGAGCACGGGCAGCTCGAACGGGTCGAGGGTGCATGCGCGGTAGAGCACTGCTCAGCTGCCACTGGTCTTCTCGTGGGGCACGGGAGGGCCAGCACGAACACCTGATCATCTGCCCCGGGATAGCACGAACAGCGAATCATTGCCTCACCCTTAATGCGCATCCCCAGGTTGCTCTGAACAAGCTCTGAGGGACTGCACAAACAAAGCTAGGTACTGAAACTTTCACAAGTGCAAAGTTATTATCGTATAACATGTTTTAATATTTGTGTTCATCAGCCGCCTCTGTCTAATCAGGTTTTATAAGTATGTTTATCTAACTTACAGATTTTTTTATTTTTTTTATTTTATTTTTTTTTTTTTAATGAAACCCCTGAAAGGCGGAGGGGGCACACCATAAAATAAAATAAATGAATAAATCAAATAATGGGGAGATGCCCAGCATTACGCCTCCACTTCTTGAGCCACCATCCGTCGTAAATCGTCGGAAGCATAACCTAGGCCTCTCACACTCTACATCAATAGCTGGGTTGGCCTCTACCAGATGGTTCCATCTGGCGTGGAGCCCGTGGCCAGACTTGGATCCGAACGCGTGGTCACAATGGGCACGCTGGTGGGCATTAACTTGGACAGAGGATAAGGATGAGGGGTTGGAAGAAGAAGAAGGAGTGGAAGGCCGACGCCCCTGCCTGAGGCGCCTCTGAACGTCTCCCCGAGAACCCCACGTGCCATTGGGCCGGAGGGGCTATGAGGCCGGTCGTTATTGTCATTCATAGTGAGGAGACGTGTGAGAGGAGGGACGGGGAACCCATTGGCATGAGTCCTCCCCCCCCCCTTCCCACCGGAGGGTCATTCGCCACCCCTGAAGCTTAAGGTGGGGTACCACAGGAAAATCTGATGGAACCACCACCCTCCACTCAAGGGGTGCCCGGGTCGCATGATGGGGATGTAGGCCTTGGCTTGAGTGCCATGAGTAGGGATAAGCTGGCCTCCGAAGAGACCAAGCCATTGCCTATTGGCATACACGAATTATTTTGTCCGTTTTTGAGCCAGTTAGATATACCTTAGGTCCGTTTTGAGTTAGTTAGGTATTTCTTATGTTCTTTTAAAAAATGATTCATTATATATTATGTTATTTTAAAAAATGTTTCATTATTCGCAGTGGAGCACGCTAAATGGGTTATAGAATCAGTTCAAAGGAAGTTGAAGATGGATAATCCATTGGATGTTGCATGTAAGCATTTGAATAGTGCACAGGTTGATCAGGACACTATAAATACCTACCAGTCCGTGCTTCAACGTTTTTCTCCTTTCTTAAAACCGTCATCGCCTCATGAACTGGTGCGTAACAAAACTTTCAATGGTTAATGAACATGTGCAATACATTCATTATATTTGATGCCACAAGTTCGAGTAAAATAATATTTCGTACCTTTCCTTTCCTCGCACACTACTATTATGTACCACTATCACATAATCAAACTATGTATAATCACTGGCCGTTGAAATTAAAACTTGAAAGTATTTACCTATTCATATGATATAATTTTCTTTCAGGTCAAAATGCTTATTGAAATGGCTTCTGATCAAGTTCTACTGGGAATATCCTATCATAACTTTGAGCCATGGATATAACTGAAGAGGCTGTGATAATTATACAAATTTACGGTTACCAAAAGTCTTATGATTTTTGTTTGTGGTCTACTTGAATATTCTGTATAATCGTTATTTGTACATATTATAATGTGTTCATATATGGGCTGTTGGTTTTCGTGATCTGCTCCTATCTATTTCGTAGGTATCTGTGTCATGTGTAAACTTCGAACATCAGGACAGAAGTCTCGGTTTTTAAAGCTACTTTCTTGAAAAATAGTAGGTAGGTATGTAGGTACCTAAGTATTTTCCAAACTTCAAATGAAAGGAAACTTATTTGAGACAATAGGCTGGTATAACATTTTCATTAAATAGGTATAAAATAAAACGAAAGTTAGGTATAGGTACTTATTAGTGCATGCAAATTGAAATTCACTACTCAGTGAAAGAAAACTGAAAATTGTAACATCCTTTGCTGTCTTCAGGCAGTGTGTAACCGTGGATTTTTTGCTGATAAAACATGTAATGTTCAGAGCTTGAGTTACTTTGAAATGAAATGCTAAAGCATCCATGGTTTCGAAGGCTCACAACGATCACATTTGACGATTTACGCGAATCAAGTGAAGGAAAAACACCTTATGACCATCATGACTATAAGAGGATCCTTATCCCCAGACTAAGATGTAGAACAGCAGAGTGGGAGAGAGCTTGTTATCTTTATAAGCGTGAGGGGAGTGCTAGTATCGTGACACATAGTACCTACAGCACAGGGGCTAGATCCTTCTCATGACTTGTACACATGTTCCAGACGACGCGAGTTTTCGAGTGACTGGCGCACAACCCACTGAGCAAAAAAAAAACTACCAACCATACCCCGTGTTGATAAGGTTTTATGTGTGTTCTATAGTCTGTTTGTGTAATCTGTTATCTATAGGTGTTCAGTAGTATTTGATTACTACATTGACCATTCAAGTTCCCAAGTTAAAATTCTGGACTAAAGGTTAACTGTTGTTTCAAAATCATAGTAGGTACCTATGTTACCTACCAACCTATTAGGTACCTAGGTATTTTTCTCTGATACTCAGACTCAGGGGCGTTGTATCCATAAGGCCACTTGGGCCACCGCCCTGGCACCCAGAAACAATAAGAGTGAAAAAAACTCCAACCATGTGTTCAGGTGGCATTTGAATTCCCCTCCGTACAATGTACCTAGCATTTTTCACAAAGTTCAACAGCGACTAGCCAGAGTTCTCTGGCTATGAATATTCAATATGGTATTTCCGTTATGTTGGCTCCCTGTAGCTCCCCAGACGGAGCATGTTATCGGAATAAAGCGACAGCAATCGATGTCGTGCAATCAAAACCTAGGCTCCTGAAACTGGCAGGTCCTGGAACCTACTGTTCCCATGGCAACCTAGAAAAGTGGCCGGTCTACGCAAGCTCAGTTGAGTAAAAATTTAGTTTGCCACGCCCACTTTGGGCCTGTTTTCACTCAAAAATCGTTTGTGTTCACAATCGATTGGATTCTTTCAATTCGTCTTGTCATCTCGATACGCGATGCTTGTCTTTCAATCTGTGATTGTGAATCACTTTCGCCATTCTGTTCCTCTGTTGAGTTTTCGATTTTTTGCTTACGTTTCGAGTTTTGTACGTTCCCCTTCGAGTTCCTGTGACAGATTTGGATTTGTGGTAATCAAGTGCATTGTGTCCTGTCTATGGTCTTGTTGATTGATCAACGTCACAATACACAGGTACCTAGCTTCTAGTCTGATTCTCCATTCAAGTAGGTACTGGCCGGCTGGCATTGAATTTTAGTTTAGGTCGTTGTAGGTTAGTTTATTTGTTTCTGTATTTTTGTACCACATGAATTCGGTGTCTAACTTATAGTAGAAATTTACGACGATAGAGTGATGATTAAAAGTTTAGGAAGGGATAATAAGCCTTTGCTGAGTATTAATCAGTAAATAAAGGGAAGGGTGCTGCTGCCTTTAGGAAGTTCAATGTTGGCATGTATAACAAAGCTGAGTGGCTCACAGGATGTCCCATTAAAAATGCATTCTTCTGCTTTCACTGTTTATTATTGGGTGGTGAACAGGCATGGACGATTAAAGGTGTAACTGATCTGAAACAACTGCCAGAAAAAATCAAGTTCCTAAAATTATTTAGAATTACTGGTAGGAAAACTACCAGTTTTTGCACAACAATAGTTTAGTTGATATACCTATTCTGAAACTGAGAAACTACTAACATTATTTATTACAATTCCAATGACTTCTGCAGAAGCTGAGCGTTGTTTTTCGACCCTTAAAAGAATAAAAACGTTTCTTCGATCAACTATGACCCAAGAGAGACTTAATGCTTTGACAATGCTGTCAGTAGAGAAGGAAATAATTGCTAATTTTTCTAATTTCAATAAGAAAGTTATCGAGTAATTCCCACCTCTAAATGAAAAAAGACTGGATTTTACCTACACATTTCAATTCCTGAGTTTTTTTTTAATGGAAATTCCTTTGTCAGCGTTAGTGTCTTCATTTTGCATGTAGTACTGTATTTATGGAGCTATTGCATTGGGCCTAAAACGTTGAAATATTTTTACTTCGTAGAATAACGTTTGGTATTTGTAGTGTTATTTGAATTTTTTTCTCGTTCACTTAGTCTTGTAATTTACCTTTACCTTTTACCTTTACTCTAGTTCTTATTTCTTTAGTCCGTCATTAATCTCATTTGTCTTTACTGGGTAATTTCTGTAGTACTTCGGTTCTAATCATTACTCTAGCCATGAATAATCTAGTCACTTCACTCTTCAGTCATAATGTTATGGTCCTAATTCATGATATCTTTCTTGTGTGCTTCGAAAGTGGTGGTGGTTATCTACCTAATGGCGACATTACTCACATTTTTTCACGTTGCCTTCACACATTTTTGTAAATATTTTAATTTTGGAAGTGGGCGGGTGGGATTGCCCCCGCAGCCACCTCCTTGTATGAAGCTATAGAACTAGCTACTGGTCAGAACTACTGTGAACACAGTGCATTCTGACTTGCTAAGAGCTGCTATTGATTAAGATCCACCCATTTTTCATAAGAAGACTCCACTGTTGGAAAACATTTATAGGTATTTTGTAGAAAAATCTGTTCATTTGTGTTCCGGTTTGGTGGCCCACTGTTTTCAGAGCCCACGCACCTCTACTGCTCAGACTTGTTTATTCCTTAGAGGGAGGTTGTTCTTATCCATACTTTTGAAGGTACCTAGGTTTGGTAGAAGGATCTCTTCCAGGATGAAGATCCCTTCTTCCATGCTCGGTAGGGATGATTTGGAAAAGGGCTAACCGGAAAATGTTTGGAAAAATCCTAATCTAACCCGTGTTTTTATGAATATTTCGGTCTGCATCATTATTTTAAATAAAATCTTTACACTTTCTCTCAACAGTAATGTTTTTAAATACACTACTCCTACTACTACTATACTAGATCTACTACAACATGGTTATAACTGAATCGGTCGTTCGAGAAACCCGATATGTCCAACAATTATATCTGTGGGACACTTGAGAACGTTTACATGTAGTAGTTCCTCGAACTACATGTAAACGTTCTCAAGTGTCCCACTAGAGGAGCTCTCTATCATAACTGAACATGTCCATTTTCACAAAATGTTCAGGAACTGAAAAAAACTGCTGTAGGGTTACAGGATGTTCTGTTTCCTTGGGTAAAAGTGGTTTGTAGCAATTAACGTTCAGTAGTAATATTTGCCTTTCGATTGAATTTTTAGTGATTAGTATTTGCCTCATAATTAGCATTTGTTTGTTGGACATGTTCAGATTTGCTATAAAACGATGGACATGTTCATTTTTGAAAAAAAAAAGCTGTGTCAAGCACTTGAGATCTGGTATAAAAAAACAGCTGTTAGGATCAATAAAATACGAAACAAATTTATTTTTTATTAAAACAGTCCAGAAAAATTCTTTATGAAACCTCGACTTTTTCTAGTCCTCCCCCATTTTTTAAATTTTTTAAAAATTTAATTTTTTTTAAATTCTTCATAAAACCTCATAAATTTTCCAGTCCTCCCCCAGTTTTTTTACATCACGAAAATCTTTGTAAATAGCCTCATATTCCTCAGCACCTGCAAAAACCGATATTATTTTCAAGCTTTTTTCGACTCTGCCAAAGGCCCTGTCGGCTAAGGGTGGGTGAAGGATGATGTATGAATGCTATATCAACAACAAACAAGTTGGTGGTGGTTGGTAGGGATGTATAAAAAGTATCGATACTTCAAAATATCGATACTTTTAAGAAAAAGTATCGATACTTTTTGATACTATTTTTTTTTGCAATGTATCGGGATACTTTTTCTTTTTTCGCGGTATCGACACCGTTACTTTTTTCAAGGATCTTTTCTTACTTCCAAGTTTCACAGAAGACTACAAAGCCTGATCGCTACCATGCCTGAAGTCCCACCATTTGTCAACAACCTTGACATAAAAATGGAGATGATCACTCATTCAACTGATACTGTCCGGCATCTAGTAGGACTGGAAACGTGAAACAACTCAACTGATACTGTGCACTTATGTCAGGCATAGAATTTCTATGGTGGAACTGGAACACTGGAAGGGGAAGGCGCAAAACAACACAATCCATGAGGCTGGAACTTTTCTAATTTTGAGTTTGTAAAAAGTATCGATACTTGAATGTATCGATACTTTTTGAAAGTATCGGCCTGATCTTTTCGATACTTTTTAGAAATATCGATACGATACGTATCGATACATTTCGAAGTATCATACATCCCTAGTGGTTGGTAGTGCAGTAGACATGGATGGAGAACGTTTCAGAAATCACAGAGGTGAGAAGAAGATAAGCGGGCACACAAGAACGTGAGGTGAAGCCACCTAGCGGAGCTTCTCCTCCCGCTATTAGGCTGAACCCTGGGGCTCCAGCGTGACAACGAGCGACCCTAAGCGGAAATTTGGGGCACCAGAAAGTATGGAAAGACGTCTGTATAGAGACTGCAATGCTACCTGTTGGTGAACTGGAGAACTAAATTCTAGAAACAGTCCCAACAACAAACGAATGGACATGTTAAGTTCTGAAGAAAAAAATCATTGAATGGATCCCCAAGTGTGTGGGATATGTTCATTTTCGCTGAAAATTTATGTGGAAAAAGTGAGATTTCCTATTGATCGATATGTTGAGTTTTGCTGAATAACCCATATTTTGACTGAGTTTTTAGGTAGGAGATAATCATATTTGTTAAAAAAGGAGCTTGGAATGATATGTAGTTCTGGACAATGAACCAGAATCCGTCACAAAAAGCAATATGGTCAAAAGTGGACATGTTCAGTTTTGGTAGAGAGCTCCTCACTAGATAATTAGGAATGAACTTCACAAGTTCGTTTATTCATCAATTATATCTGTGGGACACTTGAGAACGTTTACATGTAGTTCGAGGAACTACTACATGTAAACGTTCTCAAGTGTCCCACTAGATATAATTAGGAATGAACTTCACAAGTTCGTTTATTCATCAATTCGAATTACTTTGTTTTTTCATATGTACATTTTATCTTTTGATATGGATGCACTTGCTTGGGTGACTTGGTGTTTACATAATATATAATTAGGACTTCAGTGATGAAGTTTTATTTAATTTTATTGTCCACGTTTTACATGAAAGTCGGGATAAGTATATAACAGGTTTTTTCTCTTTTTCCCACAACTTAGGGTTTCTCAAACGACCTATTCATGATGTCATTCATTCATTGTGGTTTCAGTGTCATTGGCAGGTAGGCACCTAGTACAATGGGTAGGCACGCCTACTTACCTACTTCAGTTCTTTTCTTCATTGAAAATATTACTGATACATAGCAATGGTTTTACTCAATTCATTGTGCAGGCGAAGGTAAGATGAAGTAATAAAGACAATCACAGGTCAAGATATATTTCGTACAGTACAATAATGTTTTCGCATTAAAATATCATTTTATCACGTGCGGGGATGCTACTGATGGGGAGGGGGGCTAAAGCACCATTAGCCCGTCCCTGGATCCACCACTGGGGATGATTCTGGTTTATTATTTTCAATAATTAACCTTTGGAATCGACCGTGAAACATTTTTTAACCCCCTCGCCCTCAAAATTTAATGGTTTACGTATTAAGGGACGTAGAATACGAATATATAATTAAAATATTTCCATCTGTCCGCCGTATTCGGCTTTTCCCCCAGTTCCCATGAACCAAAATTCACGAAATTTGGTATATGGGTCGCGTTTGGGCTCTAGTTGGTCCTCGATCATCCTCGTTACTGTCACCCAAATCTAAGGGGTGAAAAATAGGGGTTCAAATATCCAGATTATCCCTATCTGGGGAAATTTTATTTTGAGGTGTGGTTTTTTTTTGCATTTTTAAATAGATATTTTCTGCATTTCTGAGACCATTCGGAGCATTCTACGATGTTGCCATAAAATTTGTCCTAAAGAGCAGGGTGTATGCAGGCATCAAGCTGAGTTGAGGGCGCACATCACTGGTGTCTGCCAGGTTGGCACTGTAGGGCAGTCGTCTAAGTGACGGACTGGAACACCAAAGTTCCTGAGATTGAAACCCAACCGGGACTGAACGTTTTTCACTCAACATCAACAACTTCCCTTCAGAACTTCATTTGTGTTTCTTTTAGCCATTTTAGCTACTGTTTGTCATTTATAAAATTATTTTAGCAACATTTAACATGTTAATTTGGTAGGTAACGAGTACGGGGTTAGGTACTAAGCTATGGACAGCCTGTGATCTACATATATAGAAGGGTCATCTATACAGAGAACTGTGATCTATAACAGAATGGTGTTCTATACAGAGAAATGTGATCTATAATTTTTCATCAAGAGATATTTGATGAAAGATTAGCTCGATAAAAGTTTCCTTCCTCCATGGAACCCTAACCACTGTGTAACGTTGAAGCGGAGGTTTTCTGGCCACCGCCCGATAATTGGAAACATCCGTGAACTTGAAGTTTGCAACTCGTTATCATCTCTTATCTCGTCCCGTGCCATTTTCCGCTCGTTCTGGATTTTCGCCTGTTTCACTTGTCACTTCTCAATTGGACTGGGCAGCGGCTAGTTCACCGCCCCTTCAAGCACTTCAGGTTATTTTTCCGGGATCCTTTATACGGTTTTCTCCGAGATCCGCTAACATGCTTTCCACTATGAACGTCTTCCTATCTCGCGCCGCCGTCTCGTCCGAGCTCGCCAATCAAGTCCGCCGACTCTCCACTACCCCAAGAGTAAGTACCTAGTATAGTAAAGTTTGGTGCTTTAGCGGGCTCTTTTACGTAATACCTCCTCCCGCCCTCCGGATATAGGTACCTAATCCACGTTTACGGCTCAATCTCAGTATTCATAGAATCTATCAATTTTTCCTAGGTTAGCTACACCCACGACCTTCGTGTTAATAATTATTACGCCCAAGGTTTTTCACGGGCGGTTTTCAGGAAAGGAATTTTTTCCCTCCTTTGGTTTATTATTATTACCCCAAGTTGTAGGTACAGGTTATTGGTAATACATTGTTGTCTGAATTCTACTTAGTATCAGAATTAGTAGGAATTTCTTGAATCAAAACTTTTACATCTCAATTTATAATTTTCACCTACCTACTCATTATGCTTGTTATCAGTTGAATAATCGAAGTGGTCTCTCGCTAATCAGGGTTTACGATGTTTACTTCGGCTCGTCAATAGTGTGTAACTTTAATCCACGTAAACCAAAATGTAATCTCATACTGGTGTGGTGTTCAGGTGGACGTGGCTACGCGTGTACCCACGTCCCTAATTACCTAGTAATGGAAATGAGAATCTTGGCTGATTTGTGGTGGGGGGGGGGGGGGGATACGTCCAGCAATCATCGGTCACTGCCTGCTTACGTAAACAGAAGCTAAATATATACATCTAAAGACGTATCGTCCCAATTTATCCCGTGAGCCTTCATTGTGAATACTCTCGTCGGACGTCACACCTGACGTGACCTACTGAGGGATGAACCACAGACCCATTTCAGTCGTGAACAGCTGTGAATTGTCAATGGCTCCCTCTTTTAATGAGATGATTTGGTTGACTGAGCACTGAGATGATGTTGGCTGTACATTTATTGTTTCTTTCATGTGCAATAATTGAAATAGCTATTTATGATGGTTTCCACCAATTTTGGCCCCCAAAAACCGAATTACGCCCTTTTATAAAAAATGATCTTTGATCCATTGATAGTGCCATTTAATGGTCTTGATTCATCTGTTGACACTTTCTAGTAATATTATATTATATCGTTTTTGACTCATAAAAAATGAATTTTGGGAGCTGAACCTTCGTTACAACCACAATTCTTCACTCTGGTCAAAATCGACTTCATATTCGGTCTTCACACCCTAAAAAACGCTGCAAAGTCCTTGTCACATTGGTTTATTATTCTACTGGACATACCTACAGAAATGCTGGCTGTTCATTTATTGTTGCTTTCATGTAAAGTAATTGAAATAGCTATTTCTGGTGGTTTCCCCCAATTTTGGCCCCCAAAATTTGAATTAGGTACGCTCCTTTTTTTTCAAATTATCTTTGATCATTGGTAGTGCCATTTAATCGTCTTGATCCACGTGTTGACACATTTCCTAGTGTTATTCTACAAATTGATGGTGATTTTCAGACGACTTCGCAAGTTTTTGACTCATAAAAAATCAATTTTGGGAGCTGAACATCTGGTAAAACCTCAATTTTCCACTCCTTGGTCAAAATCGACTTCATATTCGGTGTAATCGTCCCCAAAAACATGGAAAACGATACCTCAAAAGCTCATTTTACTAACATGTTACTAAAACACAAAAACGATGCCAAGTCCTTGTCACATGGGTTTATTATTCTATTGGACATACCTACAGAAATGTTGGCTGTTCATTTAGTGTTTCTTTCATGTAAAATAATTGAAATAGCTATTTCTGATGGTTTCCACCAATTTCGGCCCCCAAAACACAAATTAGGTAGATACGCTCCTTTTTTTAGCGAATTTTCGAAGAAAAGGAAGCTATTGTTCTCGGTCCAAAATTTTTAAAACTCGAATTTCCGAAAGATTTTTATACCAAAATCCGTTTCAGACCATCCTGAATTCCCTGCCGAAAGACACCAAAAATTATATGTATATATATATATATATATATTTATATATTTATATATTTATATATTTATATATTTATATATTTATATATATATTTATATATTTATATATGTATGTGTCATTCCAGACGATAACTCTCGAAAGAATTGAGATAAAAAGTTCAAATTTGCACGAAAAATCTGTCTTGGCAATCGACAGGCTAAGTTCGAAGATGGGCAGAGTCGGGTCACCCTAAGGGGGAGTTTTGGGGAGTTTTAGGGGGGGAAAATTACCCATAAATTCCCCAAATGAAAAAGTCTGACAAGTGACACCTCATTTTAAAGGTTTTTGTACGCTGAACACGATGGTGAAATCAGAATTGCGATATCTCATTCCATTCTCAAACTGGAGCACTTTGAAGATGAAGGAACGTGGTTATTTCTTGAGATGTTCTTCCTGGTTCGTCTGCTCTAATCTGATAACGGAATGGGATATCGCAATTCTGACTTCACGATCGTGTTCAGCGTTGGAAAATCTACAAACCGAGGTGTAACTCGGCAAAAAATGGAACAAAAAATTTGTTACGTACCCAATACCTACTCTTCTGGTATTCAAAACATTTTTGATTTCCCCCTCCCCCTCCTTCCACCCCAAATTTTACTTTGCGTAAAACTACTCCTGTTTTAATTTTGTATGGTATCAAGTTGGGAAAACATTGGCCGAAAATTAATTTTCAGAAAATTTTAGGCGGAGGAGGAAGATGCCGAAAACTTCGAAAATTCGCTCTTATAGCCATGCTGCTTGACTGTGGTTTTTCTGTTTTCAAATTATCTTTGATCATTGGTAGTGCCATTTAATCGTCTTGATCCACGTGTTGACACTTCTTCCAGTGTTATTATACAAATCGATGGTGATTTCATACGATTTTCCAGATTTTTGCCTCATAAAAAATAAATTTTGGCAGCTGAATCTTTGGTAGAACCTCAATTTTCCACTCTTTGGTCAAAATCGACTTCATATTCGGTCTTCTCGTCCCCAAAAACATGGAAAAAGATACCTCAAAAGCTCATGTTACTAAAACACCAAAAACCCTATTTTTACACCCACGTTTCACCCGTAACACCATTGGGTATATTCCGATTGGGCTGGGAAGTTTCGGGACACAACTAGGGCCCAAATGGAGCATGTGTGCGAAAGAACGACTTTTTTAGACCGAAATTAAGCCGGTACACGTGATACGGCGTACGGCGGACGGACATTGCATTTTGGTTTATTATTCTGTGAATAATACACCTATGTATTCGCTCAGCAAAAAATTTTTATAACACCCCCTCAAAATTTTTTCTTTTCCGTTTCAAGGTGCGTAGATTCCAAAAATGCAATGTCCGTCCGCCGAACGCCATATCACGTGTACCGGCTTCATATTCGGTATAAAAAAGTCGTTCTTTCGCACACATGCTCCATTTGAGCCCTAGTTGTGTCCCGAAACTTTTCAGCCCGATCGGAATATATCCAGGGGTGTTATGAGTGAAAATGTGTATAAAAATAGGTACTTTTTGTGCTTTAGTAACATGTTAGTAACGTGAGCTTTTGAGGTATCGTTTTCCATGTTTTCGGAGACGAGAAGACCGAATATGAAGTCGATTTTGACCAAGGAGTGGAAAATTGAGGTTGTACCAGATGTTCAGCTCCCAAAATTGATTTTTTATGAGTCAAAAACCTGGGAAATCGGCTGAAATCACCATCAATTAGTAGAATAACACTAGGAAAAGTGTCAACACGTGGATCAAGACGATTTTAAATGGTACTACCAATGATCAAAGATAATTTGAAAAAAAAAAAAGGAGCGTACCTACCTTATTCAAGTTTTGGGGGCCAAAATTGGTGGAAACCACCAGAAATAGCTATTTCAATTATTTTACATGAAAGCAACAATAAATGAACAGCCAACATTTCTGTAGGTATGTCCAGCAGAATAATAAACCCATGTGACAAGGACTTTGCAGCGTTTTGGTTTATTATTCTGTGAATAATACACCTATGTATTCGCTCAGCAAAAAATTTTTGTATCGCCCCCTCAAAAATTTTTTTTTCCGTTTCAAGGTGCGTAGATTCCAAAAACGCTGCAAAGTCCTTGTCACATGGCTTTATTATTCTATTGGAGTTCTAGAGATTTTTGTTGGCTGTTAAATGTATTGTTTCTTTCATGTGGAATGATTGAAATAGCTATTTCTGATGATTTCCACCAATTTTGGCCCCCAAAACATGAAATAGGTACGCTTTTTTTTAAAGATCATCTTTGATCATTGGTAGTGGCATTTAATGGTCTTGATTCACCTGTTTACACTTTTTCCAATGTTATTGTACACATTGATGGCGATTTCAGACAGTTTTCCAGGTTTTTGACTCATAAAAAACCAATTTTGGGAGCTGAACCTTTGGTAAAACCTCAATTTCCGCGTCTTTGGTCAAAATCGACTTCATATTCGGTCTTCTCGTCCTCAAAAACATGGAAAAAGATACCTCAAAAGCTCATGTTACTAACATGTTGTTAACACGCAAAAAGTACCTATTTTTATACACATTTTCACTCATAACACCCCTGGGTATATTCCGATCGGGCTGAAAAGTTTCGGGACACAACTAGGGCCCAAATGGAGCATGTGTGCGAAAGAACGACTTTTTTAGACCGAAAATGAAGTCTGTACACGTGATACGGCGGACGGACATTGCATTTTTGGAATCTACGCACCTTGAAACGGAAAAGAAAAAATTTTGAGGGGGTGTTATAAAAATTTTTTGCTGAGCGAATACATAGGTGTATTATTCACGGAATAATAAACCAAAATGCAATGTCCGTCCGCCGTACGCCGTATCACGTGTACCGGCTTCATTTTAGGTCTAAAAAAGTCGCTCTTTCGCACACATGCTCCATTTGGGCCCTAGTTGTGTCCCGAAACTTTTCAGCCCGATCGGAATATAACCAGGGGAGTTGTGAGTGAAAATATGTGTAAAAATAGGTACTTTTTGCGTTTTAGTAACATGTTAGTAACATGAGCTTTTGAGGTATAGTTTACCATGTTTTTTGGGACGAGAAGACCGAATATGAAGTCGATTTTGACCAAGGAGTGGAAAATTGGGGTTGTACCAGATGTTCAGTTCACAAAATTGATTTTTTAATGAGTCAAAAACCTTGGAAAATCGTCTGAAATCACCATCAATTTGTAGAATAACACTAGAAAAAGTGACAACACCTGGATCAAAACGATTAAATGGCACAACCAATAATCAATCGTAATTTGGGGAAAAAAAGGAGCGTAGGTACCTAATTCAAGTTTTGGGGGCCAAAATTGGTGGAAACCACCAGAAATAGCTATTTCAATTATTTTACACGAAAGAAACAATAAATAAACAGTCAACATTTCTGTACGTATGTCCAATAGAATAATAAACCCATGTGACAAGGTCTTTGCAGCGTTTTTTGAATCTAGGCACCTTGAAACGGAAAAGAAAAAATTTTGAGGGGGTGTTATAAAAATTGTTTGCTGACCGAATACATAGGTGTATTCAAATAATAATAAACCAAAAGTACCTATTTGTACACACATTTTCACTCATAACACCCCTGGGTGTATTCCGATCGGGCTGAAAAGTTTCGGGACACAACTAGGGCCCAAATGGAGCATGTGTGCGAAAGAAAGAATTTTTTTAGACCGAAAATGAGGCCGGTACACGTGATACGGCGGAGGGCGGACGGTGGACGGACATTGCATTTTTGGAATCTATGCACCTTGAAACGTAAAAGAAAAAATTTTGAGGGGGTGTTATAAAACTTTTTTGCTGAGCGAATACATAGGTGTATTATTCACAGAATAATAAACCAAAACAGCCTTCTGTTACAGATCACACTTCTCTGTACAGAACACTTCTGTTACAGATCACAGCTCTCTTTATAGATAGATAGCTTAGTAGCTAAGTACCTAACCCCGTACTCGTTACTAGGTACCTACCTACCTAAATCACGAGTTGAAGGTTGCTAAAATGATTCTGTCATTGACAAAAAGTAGCCAAAATGGCTAAAAGAAACACAAATGAAGTTCTGAAGGGAAGTTGTTGATGTTGAGTGAAAAGCATTCAGTCCCGGTTGGGTTTCAGTCTCAGGAACTTTGGTGTTCCAGTCCGTCACTTAGACGTCTGCCCTACAGCGCCAACCTTGCCGAAAGACCAGTGATGTGCGCCGTCAACGCAGCTTGATGCCTGCATACACCCTGCTGTTTAGGGCCAATATAGTAGCAAATTTTATGGCAACATCGTAGAATGCTCCGGATGGTCTCAAAATTCAGAAAAAATCGAACTATTTAATACCACAGATGAAACGAACTTTTACAGTCTTGATTCGATTTCGGGTCCCAAGGTTGCCAGTAGTACAATAGTCCGTTGCGAGAGACAGTTTCGCAGAAGGAAAAACGAAGAAACAGTTTCGTTGTAGAGGGGGGGAAAAACGCTGCAAAGTCCTTGTCACATGGGTTTATTATTCTATTGGACATACCTACAGAAATGTTGGCTGTACATTTATTGTTTCTTTCATGCGCAATAATTGAAATAGCTATTTTTGATGGTTTCCACCAATTTTGGCCTCCAAAACACGAATTAGGCTCCTATTTTTTTTTACAAATTATCTTTAATCACTGATAGCGCCATTTAAATGTCTTGATTTACCTGTGGATACTACTTCTAGGGTTATACACATTTTTGGTGATTTCAGACAATTTCCCAGGTTTTTGGCTCGTAAAAAAAGAATTTTGAGAGCTGAACCTTCGTTACAACCTCAATTGTTCACTCTTTGGTGAAAATCAACTTCATATTCGATCATTCGCCATAAGAAACATTGAAAACGATACCCCACAAGCTCATGATCACTAAGACCTCTTTAAAAAAAACTTCGAAAACCCCTATTTTTACAACCCCCCCTCCCCCCACCTTCACACCCATGGGTGTATTCCGATCGGGCTGCCGAGCTTGGGAGCACAACTGGGAACAAATGGGGACCCAAACTGTGCGGGGAAGAACGACGATTTTAGACGTAAATTTAAGGCTGCGACTTCGTTAGAACCTCAATTTTCCACTCTTTGGTCAAAACTGACTTCATATTTGGTCTCCTCGTCCTAAAAAAAAACATGGAAAACGATACCTCACAAGCTCATGTTACTAAAACACCAAAAACCCTATTTTTACACCCATGTTTCACCCGTAACACCATTGGGTATATTCCGATTGGGCTGGGAAGTTTCGGGACACAACTAGGGCCCAAGTGGAGCATGTGTGCGAAAGAACGAATTTTTTTAGACCGAAAATGAAGTAGTTATGGATGATACGGTGGATGGCTGACGAACATTATATTTTTGGGGATCTGCGCACCTTGAAACCTTCTGTTGGACATACCTACAGAAATGCTTCAAACACATGTACTGTTTCTTTCATGTGCAATTACCGAAACGGCTATTGTTGATGGTTTCCACCAATTTTGGCCCGAAAAACACTATAGAAGCTCCTAATTCTAGTGTTATTAGACAAGTTTATGGTGATTTCAGACAATTTCCCAGGTTTTTGACTCATAAGAAAAGAGTTTTGGGAGCTGAACCTTCTTTACAACCTCAGTTCTTCACTCTTTGGTCAGAATCGACTTCATAATCGGTCTTCTCGCCGAAAAAAGGAGCCGAGGTGTTGTTTTTGGGGGTCAAAATTGTCCAAAACCATTTAAAATAACTACAGTTACTGCGCATCAAAGAAACAACAAAGAGCAGCATTTCTGTAGGTATGTCCAGTAGAATAATAAACCCATGTGACAAGGACTTGCAGCGTTTTTTTGGTGTTTTAGTAACATGAGCTTGTGAGGTATCTTGTTCCATGTATTTGGGACGAGATGACCGAATATGAAGTCAATTTTGACCAAAGAGTGGAAAATCGGGGTTTAACGAAGTTTCATCCTTACATTTACGTTAAAATTTGGTCTAAAATCGTCGTTCTTCCGCACTCAGTTTGGGTCCCCATTTAGGAACACGGCTGCTATTTGTGCACCGAAGCTCGGCAGCCCGATCGGAATACACCGAGGGGTGTTACGGGTGAAAAAAGGGGGTTTCGAGGTTTTTTGCGGTTTTAGTGAACATGAGCTTGTGAGGTATCGTTTTCCACGTTTTCTTAGGGCGATGAGACCGAATATGAAGTTTGTATCGACCAAAGAGTGAGAATTGAGGTTTGAACAAAGGTTCAGCTTCCAGAATTCGTTTCTTATGAGTAAAAAACGTGGGAAATTGTCTTAAATTACCATAAACTTGTATAATGACATTAGAATTGGTATCAACAGGTGAATCAAGACAGTTAAATGTCACTATCAATGATCAAAGATAATTTGTCAAAAATAGGACCCTAATTCGTTTTCTGTGGGGGGGGGGGGGGGGGCAAAATTGGTGGAAACCATAAAAAATAGCTATTTCAATTACTGCACATGAAAGTAACAATAAATATATTTCCAGCATTTCTGTAGTTATGTCCAATAGAATAATAAACCCATGTGACAAGGACTTTGCAGCATTTTGGAATCTACACACTTTAAATCGTAAAAGAAGAAATTTTGAGGGGGTGTTATGAAAATTTTTTGCTGAGCGAATACATACACGTATTATTCACACAATAATACACCAAAACGGTTGTTACCGTTTCTGTTGAGAGAGACAGCTTCGTAGCAGGGAAAACGATGAAATAGTTCAGCATTCCTGTTGTTTTGACCGAGAGCCAACATTTCTTGAAGCATTATTGTTACCGAAACTTTGATTTTCAAACAGCTTTCCCGAAACTGTTTCATAGTAATATATAACTGCTTCGTTTCTCGAAAAGAACAGAAACGTACATTCGTAATTATAACGACCAACCTAAATTCTCAAAACTAAAACTCAAAGCCTAAGAGTTTTGATATCAAGAGGCCCCCAACAAATTGCTAAGAATCATTGGGGAAAATAACTTTGGAAAGGCATTTTAGGATTAAAAACGCTATTTACTGGTGAATGTCACATGTTTTCTGGACGCATGTTCTGTTTTGGAACAATGGAGAATACCCACTTTTTTTCCCCACATTTGAAAGTAGACAATGAGGTGAGATGGCACATATTTCTCACTTGGACGAGACATGAGTAGTTCAGTCTTCATATGTTGAATTTTTGATGAAGTCATTGCCGCCTTTCTATGGATACAGCTTGTTCTATAAAATCCCCGGCGATGAGGTGAGCTGTGAAATGGGTCACAGCTCGCCTGAGAAGTCGCTGTAGCATGCACGAAGACGTAGCAGCAGCAATGATGTCATTGCTGTGTGACAGTGGGGAGGTGGACCCTCGAGAGTACCACTCCTAGAGCAGCGAGATTATCACTGGTTAAGAAGGGATATCGATTAGGCTTCCACTCACCGATCTCGACTCCACCAGAAGAAAAAATAGCTCGAGAACAGCCACTGTCACACTCCTCCCCACATGACATATTTCTGGGTAGCAGAAGTATGAGGGGGAAAAGGGGGAATGAAAAGTAGTATGTAGTTCTGGTTCAGGAAACGACATCTGAACAACTTCAAGGTGACTAACCTCCATCGTAATGGTACTACCTCATTAATATTTTACTGGTGGAGAACAAAGCTCCTAAAAACGAGTACTGGTGGATAATGTTGTCAGAGGTTGTTGTCCAGTGAATTGTGCTCATCTGGGCAACCTCTAGGTGATCAACCTCCGTCGTTAGGGTGGAACAACTATTGGGACTTGTAAATTGGGACATGGCATCAATCGCCTTCAAATGAGCTCAGTATATTTTAATTATACTGACACTCTAAAGAGGGGAAGGGGGTGGGGAAGCCAATAGTTGTATGTATTATCAAAGGGACAAGTTGTTAGTAAAGGAATCCTTCTGGGCTTATCCTTCTGGTAAGCCCACAAAAAGTGGATGGAGTATGGTGAAGTGCTCAGCGCATACTACCGAACCACGCTCTGCGCTACCATATAACAGAGTGTGACAGTGTTGGTGGACCCTCGAGAGTCCCCCTCCTGGACCAGTGAGATTGTCACAGGTTAAGAAGGGATATCGATTAGGCTTCCGCTCACCGATCCAGTCTCCACCGGAAGAAAAAATAGCTCGAGAACAGCCACTGTCACAGCTGTCATCATTGCTGACATCATTGCTGACAAAATTTTAAGATGGCAAAAACGGTTGAAATGGTGGGTTTATTAGAAAAACGTGGTTTACACAGGTTTTCCGGGCGTAATCCCAGAGCAACACTAACATTTCCTAATTTAGAGAGAGAGAGAGAGAGAGAGAGAGAGAGAGAGAGAGAGATGTATTTATTGACAACAGATAAACATGAAAACGAGAAAATACATCTTCAAAAAGCGTGTCCCATTGTTCGCACAGCAAACAACACATGATGATTGCCATGAGGGTAGTGCCAACTTCTCTACACTCCTCCCTCCTCTTCCTTTTGTTCTCCACCACAGTAGCATTGGAGCCTGTCTGTGGAACAAGGCATCGTTCAGCCTCTTTACTACTGTGCAAGAGCCCTTCCTGAGTCCATTAGCCAAACTCTCTCCCCCCCCCCCCCCCCCCCCCAGGAACCACAGTGTCATAGCTCCAGAATCACATTGGTGCTTCAAACTATTGCCATCCTGGCAAACTGATCCGATTTTTCTCATCAGCAAACAAAAAGCAAATTTGGGGAAAAATCAGCAATTCCAGAACCATGGGTATTCCCTATTGGGATGATGGTGGGGATCCCAAGCTGTCGCCGTCAATATTTGGATGGGGTAAGGGAATCTTTGGTGATGCCAGATGCTATACAGAGCATACAGTCAGGATACTCAAGGTCACAAAAAGTGGTCTACAAGACTGTCCGTGCCAGCAACGATCATCACAGCCTTCTTTTGATCCAAGAAGATCATCAATGGAGCTAGAGAATTTTGCCCCGAATTTTCCAAATTTGCTTTGAAAGCAACCCAAGCACGACAGTTGCTGTTACACCTAGAGGCTATATAAAGCATAAACAGCAGGGACGTGATGTTCTGATGAAGGACCTTACAGTGAGCTGGTTATTACAGCTATCAAACAGAAAGCCTTGTTAATTTGCAGTTGTTTCCAACTGCTTAGAGAGGTAAAATAAATTATCTTGTGTTTTATCCCTGTAAGGGGTTTTTTGTGCAGCAAACAACAACTAGTAAAAACTGAAAGGTTTCTTTTTGAGTTATCCACTATTTTACTCATCAGATGGTTGAATTATCAGTTTTTTCTTGTAACCATGCACTTTCTGTTAGTTAGCTAGCTCCCTGATAGACTGGCATTGATAAACGCATTTACCAGTTATGTGACAATTAATTATATCTGTGGTCTAGCTCTCTGATCGTTTAACTGGGGAATTGATGAATTGACCCTAAATCATCTTAAAAAATATTCTCCTACAGAAATCAGGGGACAAGAACTTTCTGTGCTTGTTCGTACTTGGAACTGGGCTGCATGACCTCTGCTCCCACAGTCCTATCACAGCACTGCCAAGTTGGGCCTAGGTGCCTGACTTTGAAACACCACACAGCACTAAAGGTCCCACACTCCTGAAATCCTGACCACCTCAGTACCTACCAGTAATAATACCCCACTAATATATACATACATATGTTGAGGCTCTGATGTTGAGCTAAGTAGAAGGCAATATTATCAAATATACAAAGCACGCATTTGTGGTACTGAATGTGTTAACATTCCTCTACGCATTTAAAAAACAGAAAGTTTAGAAAAAATTGCTTCAGGGGCTAAAAAACGCATTGTGAAAGGCAGGGGTGTAGCGACGTCGTTTTGATAGCCATTGAACCGTAGCCACTAGGCAGATACAAATGGCTGCGCCCAGTTGGCTATATAGATGTCACCCAAGTCAGCAAGGCTATCAAAACAACGTCATCACCTGTCTCTGCCCACCTTTTCCACCCTCATTTCATGGAATCTTACAATTTCATAACCCTGTCGAAAAACCGCTTTCATCTTTTCACGTTTCAAGATCTTTCAGAAAAAAATATAAACCCAAACCATTGCAGGTGCCAATTATCAATAAATTTTTATTCTTGATTTCCAGAACAATGTGAAAGTGGCTGTTTGTGGAGCAAGCGGAGGTATTGGACAACCATTAGCTTTATTGCTGAAACAGTCACCTCTGGTCACAAAGCTGTCTCTCTATGATATCGTCCATACGCCTGGTGTTGCTGCTGATCTCAGCCACATTGACACTCCAGCTGTTACCAAAGGATATAACGGACCTGATAGCTTGAAGGTAAGCAGAACCGTTCTGATAGTAGTAAGGTTGTGCAGTTTACCTTCTGTGAACGATTTAGTAGTGTTTGTTCATCCCTAGGGCATGAGCTTTGAACTATACAAGCACACACAGACTGAGGTCGACTTTCCTTGCATGGTTCAGAATCACATTTCTTTATCCCAGACTAGTGTGTTCAAGTCAGTATTCTGATCCAAGTCTGGAAAGACCATTTATTAGACAAAGTAGTCGCCTCTTAGTGGCGGTTATTACTGGGACCCCCCCCCCCCCCCCTAATGGTTATTATTTTGTACAATTACAATATAAAATGTATCAAACTACTCTCTCTCTCTGCTCCTTTCAAAATCCGTGTACTGGTTTAGAAAACGCCTTACTGAATCCAAGGAATTATAGAGTACGTATGTATTCCAATAGCAAATACGCTTTTTATAGTAATATTTATTTCATTTGAAGCTTTTTCATATATAAGTCCGTACGTTTTGGTTCGTGTACTTATTCATGTGATTAAATTTTTAAACAGCTTTACTAATAAATGTCCTCTAATCAATAATATATAAGCGGGAACTAATCTATATCTGGCTGATAAGGGGGGTCTCATATTGTGGGTACAAAGTTACAAAGAATTGGGTAGGAAAACAACAAAATCTAATCAATTTCCTCTAGTGTTTTCACTACAGACATCAAGGCATCAGGTGCCTGAATCTGAGGCACAAGAGTTGAGCGGATATTTGGATTTTTGAGACCAGTTTGGTTCTGTTCTTGCATGGATACATTGCTTCCCTGGGATGTTATTGAGAAAAAAGTCATAAATGTGTGTTACCAAGTAATTTTAATGTTTTTCAGGATGCCCTCACTGGAATGGATGTGGTCATCATCCCTGCGGGTGTTCCCAGGAAGCCTGGTATGACAAGGGATGATTTGTTTAATACAAACGCCTCTATCGTTCGTGACTTGGCCGAAGCTTGCTCAAAATACTGCCCAAAAGCCATGATCGGGATCATTTCAAATCCTGTGAGTTTGCTCTTATCGCTTGTGATCTGCATGGATTTTCAGTTTGGTTAGCTTGATCGTTTTATCTTTGATTGCGTTAATACCATTATTCCCAAATTTCAATATTCTTTAATTAATTCAGGTTCCTTCATAATTAGTTTTACTATTTAATAAGTTGGTATCTTTGGTCCAGCGAGATATGTAAAGCTAAATTCAAAGTTGCGATAACACTTCATGGAAATTCTGACTGGTGGAAATATCCCTGAAGAAGTCTGGCCCTCTAAACACGAGCACACCAAACTCTGTGCATCTCTCAGTTACTCAACTCGCATATTTATAATACTGCGTTAGAATAAATGTATAGTATGTATGCATTTCATGACGACTATATGTACTGTTAAAAATAATATTTGATCTACTGAATATTGACATTCATTAATCTATTGTATTATTATCAGGTCAACAGTACTGTACCGATCTTTTCCGAAGTGGCCAAAAAAGCTGGAACATGGGATAAGAAGAGGATATTTGGTGTTACCACTCTCGACGTTGTCAGGTCCAATGCGTTCGTTGCTGAAGCCAAGGTATTTATCAATTCCTTCTCCCATTTCTTAGTCCTGTGATGATGGAATATCGTAATTATGCTCGTTATTGAGCACGTGATTCGCCATATCTCTGAATAGTTATGGAACTGTATATAAATAATAAATAAGGCTCCAAAAACATTTGGAGCATATTCGAATGTTGTAATCAAATCGAAATCAGAGAGTTTCAAATTCAAATTAAATGTGCTCTTTGTATCTACCTTAAATTTGGAATGTAAAATCTTGAATTTTATTTAGAAAACCTTGACTTATATATATAAAGTTCTAAATATATAAAGTTCTATTGGTTTTAAAGCTGTTATTTATGTATCTAGTCTAAATAAATTATTCACGTTAGGAATTGTGTCCCACTTACTCCCATATTTAATTAATTATTGCAGGGATTGGACCCAAGAAAAGTCAATATCCCCGTTGTTGGAGGTCATGCTGGTATCACCATCATCCCTTTGATTTCTCAAGCTACTCCACCAGTGAAGTTTGAGAAGAATGAACTTGAAGCTCTCACCGCAAGAATTCAGGTAGGCTTTTGCCATTGAGAGCAAAACATGTTATTTGCATTAGTGAGATACGCGCACACTAGTGCCGGGGTGGGACGGGTCGCACTGCGGCGGAAAAATGCGCCTGGTTCGGTTCAGTCTGTTTCTTATGGAGACGCGCACACTACAGTCGGGGCGGAGCGGACAGAAACATCGCCTGCTAGGCGTATTTTCCCGTCAGCCCGCTGCGACCCGATCCGCCCCGGCAGCAGTGTGTGATAACCAGTCGGACTTACTCTTCGTGAGCGAAGTTTCTATCGGAACTTAACTGTTTTTCTCTCTAGTGTTTCTATTGGTCAAAACGCTGCAAATTATTACACAACGGTCTATTATTTACCTGTATAGATGCTCCTTCTGCGTAGATCACTGTTTTCTGTTGTCAGTACCTAATAATAATAATAAAGTTCATTTGCCATCTTCAAGGTGGTACAAAAGCATTTGTTGATAATGAAACGCATTTCTATACAAAAATGAAAACATCTGAACTTTTTGAGCCCCTATTACCCATATAGGGTACATAAATAAATACATGAGACACTACCCTCGTGCTCCCCCCTCCCCCCCATCAGAAAGCCCTAAATCGAGTAGGTAGGTACTAGAGCTGGCCAGACCATTTTATAGTTTGGTAAATATGCGGTGGATTCAAGAATTCTAGCTATTATTATTATTATTTGTTGTTACGCATGAATGTTATTTTGTTCAAGTTACAAAAGTACCTACCCTCAACAAAATCCTAAATAACCATCTTTTTTCAAAAAATTAATATTACGGTACAGCCAACTCGATTTCATAATGCGTGATTATAATGAGCTGTTACTTACCAGGGGTGTTGCGTCCATAAGGCCACTGCCCCGGCACCCAGAAACACTAAGAGTAAAAAAAACTCCATGTGTTCGGTTGGCATTTGAATTTCCCTCCGTAAACTGATTTTTCACAAAGTTCAACAGCGACTCGAGTTCTCTGGCTATGGATATTCAATATGTGGTTCCATCATGTTTGCTCTCTGTAGCTCCCCAGACGGAGCATGTTATTGGAATATAGCTACAGTAATCGATGTCGTGCAATCGAAATCGAAACCAGGCTCCTGAAACTGGCAGGTCCTGGGACCTAGTGTCGCCATGGCAACCGAGAAAAGCGGCCCGCCCGTGCAAGCTCAGTCGAGTAGAAATTTTAGTTGCCACGCCCATTTTGGACCACTGCCCCAGAATCTGATTTTAACCCCAAAATCGTTCATTTCACAATCGATTCGACGATCCCTTCGATTCAAGTTGTCATCTCGATACGAGATGCTTCTTCTGATTTGTTTTTCTCTGAATCACATTCGCTTTCTCTTCAGTTTTCATTTTTTTTGCGTCAAATTTTGCGCGTTCAGTCCGGTCCCGATGACAGATTTGTATTTGTGGTACCTACGTGCGTTTTGTCCTGTTACTGTTTGTGGTTTGTGGGTTGATTGGCGTCAACACACAGATACCTATCTAACTTCTAGTCAATAGCTTCTCCATTCAAGATTCAAGTAGGTACCAGCCGACGGGTCATTGTTTTGTTGTATTTTAGTTTACTATATTTTTGCAACACATGAATTCGGTGGCTAATTTGCAGTAGAAATTGTCGACGTTTTCGTACGACGACAGAGTGGATGATTAAAAGAGATAAGCTTTGCTGAATATCATTACTATCAGTATAAGGGAATATCAGTAAATAAGGGAAGGGTATTGTCGCCTTGGGGTATTTTGTAGACATACCTGTTGGTTTTGTGTTCTGGTCTGGTGCCCCACCGTTTTCAGACCCCACGCACTGCTCCTGTTACTTACAAACTAAATTTCATTCATTTTGGTTGTTGGTTCAGGGTAACTAAGAAAAAAAAAAAAAAACTGAGTGCGAAGCACAGGGGAGGGACATACTTTTTTTTAAATTCCATTATTTCGGATTCAATGTGGTACCTTAAAACGAAAATCATCAAGTTTTGAGGGGGGTTCATTTTTTTTTCTTTTCATACTCGATTTCAAAGGTTCATTATCGAAAATAAAACATGTTCATCAGAAGAATCCATGACGGACGAAACAACGAACAGTGAGTTTTTCCGATGAGCTGCAGCCGGACACTCTGCTAATGTGCTTAGCGACTATAAATTATCCACTGAGATGCGACCGGACCCGCAGCGGCAGTAGTGTGCACTTACCTTTAGTTGGCTCCCCATCTCCGAACCTCTTTTGGCATCCTGCATATATCCTTTATATAGCTTTTCCCCACCTAGTTAGACTTTTGGTTTATTATTCTGTGAATAATACACCTATGTATTCGCTCAGCAAAAAATTTTTATAACACCCCCTC
The DNA here is from genome assembly GCA_954871275.1 of Leptopterna dolabrata. Taxonomy (NCBI): domain Eukaryota; kingdom Metazoa; phylum Arthropoda; class Insecta; order Hemiptera; family Miridae; genus Leptopterna; species Leptopterna dolabrata. The sequence goes on along the minus strand of OX940974.1, from coordinate 92,288,151 downwards.
AAACTTTTTTCTTTTACGTTTCAAGGTGCATAGATTCCAAAAATGCAATGTCCGTCCGCCGTACGCCGTCCGCCGTCCGCCGTATCACGTGTACAGGCTTCATTTTCGGTCTAAAAAAATCGTTCTTTCGCACACATGCTCCATTTGGGCCCTAGTTGTGTCCCGAAACTTTTCAGCCCGATCGGAATATACCCAGGGGTGTTATGAGTGAAAATGTGTGTAAAATAGGTACTTTTTACGTTTTAGCAACATATTGGTAACATGAGCTTCTGAGATATCGTTTTCTATGTTTTTGGGGACGAGAAGACCGAATATGAAGTCGATTTTGACCAAAGAATGGAAAATTGAGTTCTACCAAATGTTCAGCTCCCAGAATTGATTTTTTATGAGTGAAAAACCTGGGAAATCGTCTGAAATCACCATCAGTTTGTATAATAACACTGGGCAAAGTGTCAAGACGTGGTTCAGGACGATTAAATGGCACTACCAATGATCAAAGATAGTTAAAAAAAAAAGAAAAAAAAGAGCGTACCTAATTTGTGTTTTGGGGGCCAAAATTAATGGAAACCATCAGAAGTAGCTATTTCGATTATTACGCATGAAAGAAACAATTAATGAACAGCCAACGTTTCTGTAGGTATGTCCAATAGAATAATAAACCCATGTGACAAGGACTTTGCAGCGTTTTTATATTTAATTTAGATTTTTTCCCGTTCAATTTAGACTTTTCCTTGTTATTTAATCCTTTTACCGTTTAATTTAGACTTTTCCTTTTAATTTAAATGTTTGTTTTTTTAATTTAAACTTTAAAAAAAATCCTTATGCTGCATAAAAATGCATACAATAATCTTCTGCACAATAATCTGCATGCAATAATCTTTATGCTCTTTGTATACAGTTGACGACGAAGTTTATTTGAACAAGAAATATAAAAACAAATATAACAGACAAGCTATAATATATATGAAACTATTAAATTTTTGATACTAGAGAACAAAATGTGTCTGAGAAAATTCAAACAAATATTATATAATAATTGAAGATTCAATGGAGTGGCAGTCCCGCCGAGGCTGTTGGCAGTTTCAACATTACATCCATCACATTGTTCGTACATTCGGCCGTTGCAATTGAAGAGACTCTACGGCTAATAACTTCATTTAGATCAGTTATCATCACAGCAGCATCTATCATTCCTCTGGCGTTACCTTTTATTTTCTGTTATTCTGCTGGGTTTAGGAATGGCGAATATAAGGAAGATATTTTATTGTATGCAACAAATAATCTGTAATTTCTCTTACGGTGTAATCGGTTTTATAGATAGCCGCATTATCCATGATGTGTTGAATAGGGCAGGGATTATTCGTTGAGTATTTCAAAAAGAAGTTTAAATTAAAAAGAAAAGCCTTTAAATAAAAAGGATAAAAGTCTAAATTGAACGGGAGAAAGTCTAAATTAAACAGAAAAAAGCCTAAATTGGCGGGGAAAAGCTATATATATATATATATATATATATATATGTGTGTGTGTGTGTGTGTGTGGGTACATACATATATGGCTGGCTTCGGGGCAGAGCTCCTTGATCAGGGTCTACCCACATGTCTTGATGAGCACAAATTATCTTTGATCGTTAGCTGATAACGATTTAATCGTATAATCTGTTTTCTTACTATTTGATTTATATGACAGGATGCTGGAACTGAAGTTGTCAAGGCCAAAGCTGGTAGTGGATCAGCTACCTTATCCATGGCATATGCTGGTGCCCGTTTCGCATTTTCGTTGTGCAGAGCCATCAATGGAGAGTCCAACGTCATTGAATGTGCCTATATTGCCTCAGACGTAACTGAAGCCACATACTTTTCCACTCCTCTTAAATTAGGGGTAAGTTCATAACATGGTACCAACTACAGATACTGTCTTTTTTTCCATATCTTTCAATGCCACCTACCTAGTGTATTTTTAGGATACACTGCCACATGACACGCTTTAATTCTTGTTACTTCTATAGAAAGATGGCGTATCCCAAAATTTGGGTCTTGGGAAACTCTCGGCCTATGAACAAGATATGGTGACAGCCGCTATTCCTGAACTCCAGAAAGCCATCAAGAAAGGAGAAGACTTTGTTAACAAATCTAGTTAATGTGCAGTTAAATGCTAATCATAGATCAGCTGTATTTTATACTGTCTCACAATTCCATAGATTTTCACAAGGATAACATAACCCAAGTGCGTGCAACGCACTTTTTTTTCTTGAATGCAAATGCAATTCATTGGCATTATTATGTCCAAAGATTAGAAATTGATTCGTATTTTCCCCATGCAGTAAATCTCATTAATAAAGTGATATTTTGTTTTTGTTGTAATGACTCTTATGATTCCATCATTATCTCAACTTTGAAATGTACAATCAAACAGTTCACCATTTATTTTGACTGAAACCACTACGCGGGTCATTCTGATAGTAAGTTTTTCTGTTTTGCTAAAAATAGATTACTTTTTTGTACAACAAAAAAAGGTTATATTCTGAAAGGTAGGCAAACGTCCTATCTATTTTTCTACATAGTCGCTTTTTTAAATGTATTTTGTATAGCAAGGATCTTTAATGTCTTCCTCTTATGAGCGAGATACCACGTTCTGTAGGTAGGTAGGTGGTAACTTCGGTGTGAGTTGCTCGTCTGTCAAGAATTTTCCGTCTTCTTGATTCGGATCGTCACCCCACCCTGGACAAAATCTACGAGAAGTTGCAAACCCAATTTGAAGTAGGTCGCAGCTCTGTCTACAAGATGATTGTTGACACCCTTGGTTTCACAAAAGTTTAAACAAGCAATCAAAAGGAATTTGATCAAAAGGAAACTTTGTTAAAAGGAGATCTCCTCGTACACATCAATGCACACCATCATTTACCTTGAGTCACCTAAGAATGACCCATGACTTCTGTTTATATTTTTTAATGAAAGTAGTTTCTATTCTAAGAATTTTGAGACCAACCTCAATCACCTGTGATGAGAACTTCTTTTTCTATGAGCTTTCAAATTTCGGCAACAAAACACGTCAAACTGGGCAAGGGGGTCTCGCCCTGGCGGGAGGGGTGCAATGACGTCACTGGTTGCCGAAACTTGATAGCTCATGGGAAAAGAACTATAGTTGTAGGAGAGTTTGGTTGGTCTCAAAATTCTTTGAAAGGAATCTACTTTCATTTGAAAATAGGAAGGTAATATAAACAGAAATCATGGGTACTTATCAACGGGTAATTTTTTTCAAGCTTTGTTTTTGAAAAATAAAATTAAGAACTCTTGGAAAAATGGTAGTTTGAAGCCCATTTTCAAAAATAAGTGTTAATTTTTAAATTAGTGATTAAAAGTAAAAATGCGGCAAAAAATTACGTATCAGGTCTATTGGTTGTTGTTGGCCCAAGGAGGCGGAGCGAAACCTCGGAGGTGAAGGTTCTCAGTGCTGCCAACAACCAATCATTAGACATGGCAACCTTCAAACCTTTGCCATCACCTTCCCCCTCCTTTTGACTATGAGGACGTTTAACATTTCTTTCTAAATTTGTGGTTCCATTCGTCCATCCATTGTGGTTCTCTGCATCGTTTAAAGTGACGCACTAGCGCTCTCAGCGGGATTTGAGCTGAACTACTCGGCAATCTACCTGATACGTCATTTCTTGTGGTAACTCAGAAATTCAAAATTCACACCCGGTTTTCTGCCTAGACTTTCCGACAAAGGTGGTCAATAAGTGTTAATTTCTGTTACTGAACAGAATTTGGCCAAAAAAGGAGAATTTTTTGTAACCCACGAAAATTAACCATTGGGATATTTTCCCTCATTTCTCTTACTCTCCAGTAACTCCTAAACTACTGTACTTCACATGTAAGTTCTCTTACGGGCTTGATAGAAATTAATCGTTCCTTACTGGCCTGTCAGGATTGAGGGTTTGAAATCACAAACTTCGGATTCACTATTTATGAAGTTTTATTGTTCCACCTGGAAATAACTGAAAAGTAAATGTTGAAAAATAACGATAATTTCAACATAAGATATTTTACCAATTATCGTGCAGACTGGTAATTAAGAATGAGTGATCGGTAGAGTAAACGGCCTGCAACATGACCATGAATGCACTCTTAAGTGGCACATAAAAATGACTGTTAGTTTACAATACCTATACAAAAATTTGGCACTTACATCTGACTTGAAAAACATTTAAATCTATTAAGTTCGGTTAGTTCAACAAGCATAAGCACAAGGCGGCCGTCACAAGAAAAGTTCCAATGCTCAACCTTTCATATAGTTATGAATATATTAATTAAAGAAAAACCAAGCAGTCAGTAAAAATATGAATGTCATATTTTTGCCTATTCAATGAAAATAAAGTAATTACCATAATAATTGTCCATCACTCACAGATATGTGGGTAATCTTGATTTATAGTGAGTGGAGATACACATAGCAACATACGTTCAAAGAAAATACACTAGTACTCTCTAGAATTATACACTAATTATACATATGGAAGCACTGATAGAAGTTCTAGTCTGTACATTCAACTGACTCCATGTTACACGATCTTGAACATAGTTGGTTCAAACAGCACAGCAGCCCTGGAATGATAAAAAGTTGGTTAATAGTTACTCACAAACATGAAGCCTAGAGTAATAGAAAATCACAGCTTCAGTTTGTTACCTACTAAGAGAATTTTCGGAGGGAATAAAGGCATGAACCTCAACATTATTCAACATCATAGAAAAAAAGAAGAAAAAATCAAAATAGTCCCCATGCCTGATCAAATGAATAGTTCTTTGTAGAAACATTCAACTTGGTACCTCAATAGAACTATGTGGATATTTTTAGTGTGTGGAACTGAATTCCTATTGCATTTCTTAGTTTTATCTGATGATGCTCTAGAGTGCCCCACAACCTGAAGATTGAACATCGTTTTCCTATAAAATATTTTTAGGCATTAATAATACAATTTGAGCTTCACTGAAGTTTAGGGTTACCTATTTCAAGTGACCACAGAGAGCTTGTGTTTTACTTCAAATTAGAACATATCGTTAGGTTAAAGGTAAAACCGACCAACTCGTGGGGGAATCAGCTAAATTTTGTAGCCAAAAATAAAATAAAAAAAATTACGTAATGTAAAGGAGAATTTTCAGTGACCAACAGTGTCGTTGATCAGGTTTGGTTGCAAATAAAGATTGCCAACTGCCAATGGACCAGTTTCTAGGGATTTTCTCTGGTTTTTTCGTCTAATTCCAACGTATAGCACTCGTAATGTTCAAGTCGACGCCCTGTGATAGTAGGTTTTCCATTCTCGAATTAGGGTGAGCACAAGTTTTGAAGATCGAAAAACGCTTTTTTAGAGGTTTTCTCGAGTTTTCTGGGTATTTTCCAGAATCCTTCTTGACTACAGGTTCTCCATCCCCAAATTAGGGAGGCTGCTGGTTTTTGAAGTTTTACTGGCCTCCATTAAGTTCATGTTTGACAATTCCCTGATTTTTCTTCTTTTTTTTGTTCCTAAAAACAGTTAATTTAACTGTACAATAATTTTTTAAAAATTGCATGAAAAAAGATGCTCCGGTGTTGAAAATTTCGAACGTGAGCAGAACACAGCTGATCAGGGATTGTTTAAAAAAATCCCTTGAACTCAAAACTTTTTGAGCGGCCATACTGAGAAATCAGCATAATGCAGTCAGTGTATCAATCAACCCAACGATATTTTGTGCCGAGTACACCAAACTCATGATTTGATGCTATATTATGGAACATCTCGCTAGTGGATTTTCAATGTGTGCAGATCGATTACACTATTGTTTAGTCGCAAGGGATTGAGTTACACTATTTCCTTACTACTCGATCCCTTGTGGAGAGAAATTTTTGGTGACCCACCTAGAGGCTTAACTCCCCTTAACCCTTGAGAATTCCATTAACAAGGTAATTACGTGCGACACAAACATCTATGGATTGTTCTGTGTGGTAGAGAGCTTCCAGAACGTCCTATTCGGTTTGGTGTAAATTTACACGTTTTGGAAGCTCTACCATGAAGTTACGTTTTAAGCTGTGGTAGGAAGTGATTTTGGGGCTCAGTTATTACAGCTGATGGTTGTTATATTGGTTTTAGTTGTTGCTATGTTGGTTTTAATTGAGTCGTTTCCCCTGACTAGGCTTTGAAAAATCGAATGAAAGTAGGTAATTAGTGGTATAAACATGAACGAGTTGCACATATTCAAACTTCCGACATAATATGAACCAGGCGTCTCAATGATCAACCCTAAACAGTAAAAGTTTAGTATGAAGGAGAAAAAAATTCGTCAGTAAGAATACCAGGTGCTAACCTAAAGTACTTTGTACAAACCTTAGAGGTATAAAGTTCCTATTCTAAATGGCTGAGCCGATGATTTCGAAGGCTTCCGTATATGATGTTCATTACGGGTCGGCTCCTTACATATTTCCCAGACTAGGTTTGTCAGTGATAGTGGTCGACTAAGTCTGCGAGATCGCTTTTCCGGTAACTTGGCACAAGCACCTGAATCACCTGACGTCCTTCCTCCGGAGTGGCTGGAATCCAGAGTCCCGTCCATTTCCATAGCCAACTGGAGATTACTCAATGATTTATATCTGAAATTAATGACTGGGGAAGTACTTTTAACCAACGGAGACGTTGGTTCTTTCATTGGCGAGGCACTTTTCTGTCTCAATATTCGGCCTCGCTGTGAATTTGAGTTTTTAATATAAAGGGAAGGTACATTCTTATCGACCTTCAGAAATGGTTCCCCAGAATTATTTTTTCGTGTTCTTTTTTCAGCCTTATTTGATGGAGATTGAGATTTCTTTGAAGGTATAGTCTCAATTGGTGGGGGTTCAGGTTTTTCATAGGCTGAGTGTTGTGTGGCATGAGCGTTGCTGGAATCGGCTCCAGACACAGATGGGTCAGCGAAAGGAGATCGTACATTCTTCGGCAATGGAGCAAAGCCCCTGACATAATCATAAATCTGGTCTATATCATCGTAATCATCCCCTGCTGTAGCAGGTGCGCGATTCTCATTTGCATAATCACGCTGGTGAACTTGGCTTGGCGAATCTAGGGAAGCACTTCTCCTAAGGAAGTACCCCGTTCGCGAGCTACTGCTACAGGGGTTTGATGATAAAGTCGGGGCATCTCGACTGCTCAATTTGGTGTCAAGGATGTATGGGCGATCCAAAATTTCTTTTGCCAAGGTTGCACATTTTTCGGCTAATCTTTGAAACTCCTTCATTCCCTCTAGCACGTCTGGGTTTCTACAAGGTTGGAGTCTCAATGATGCTCCCAATGGCAAAGGTATGATATTGCCAGTGTCCTTCTGAAGAGAAAGTGCATAAACACTTTCTTCTTGAGTCACTGCTAACAGCCTCAACTCGGGTATGAAACTACTCGAACTTTTCAGACCTTTGGCTGGCGGTCCGTGTACTAACCGGACAGTGAGAGGCATTCTTTTAGAGAAAAGATTTTTCGTTGTATGCACTCCACTTATATTATCTTCCTTCGCCAAAATGCTGAACCTTCCTCGTTGCTCTATGCTCAATAGAATATTGTCTCCCCTGGAATCCGTGCAATGAAGGAAACGTGCTTTGTAGTTTTGAAGTTGAATCTCAGACTTGGGGTGGAGTACTTCGCCCGTTAGGACAATTCGAGCTCCATTCGTCTCTAGCGTGCCATCACTACCATACTTCGCAATTATAGCTCTGATGGGTTCTCTGACTAGGCAACCATTTTCAGTTCTCCTTCTTGACAGTTCAATAACACTTTCAATAGACCTCATAGCTCTCCCTTCTTCACTAAGAAGCTCGAAGTACCCATTGTATGACTCGGGGATTTCAATCCTCGGCCCAACGCCGATCACTCGACGACCCTCCTTAATTTTGACAGCTTGAGCAAATATCTTCCTCCTCTTCCCTGCAGAATGAAGGAGAACTATCGATTGCAAGCCTGGATTAGGTAAACTGGGAACGCCAAGTCCCCCATACTGTCCTTTGATAATTTTAGCGACTGTTGGAAAAGTTCTGCATCCCACCAGATCCTTCAGATAAAAGTTCTCATCGGTCCAACGAGCTGCAGCCACAACTATCTGCCCATCCGTTGCCATTTTAGGAGTCCTTTTCGCGCATCTGTAACATAAAAAACGAGGGGAATATAAGTCAGCTGCATGGAAAGGCTTCCAGTAGATAGTACCTACCCTTGAACCTATTTGAACTACTTACCAACCTACTGGAAGAATTTAAGCTCGAGAATAGACTGCTACCTGAGTTCCTATCTGAGTGGTTTGGTCTGTCTAGGAATATAATTCGAGAAAATCAAGGGTAGTATCACTTGAAACCGAGGATTTCAAGAAATTCAACAAGCCTATAGGTACCTACCTCCTAAAAATGACTTTTCACAATGACCTGGAAATAGGACCGGAGCTATGTGAGTTGCGAGGGTCCAAGTTGGCACATTTGAAGCCAAACATTAATCGATGAGGTTGTGGATTTATTAGTAGTTCACATGGGAACCTCTTGGTAGGTTCTGTTACGATTTTGGGAGGGGGGGGGGGGATGAATAAATATTGTAGAGGGAGATAAATTTGGAATTTGAATATAATTAAATAGGTAGGTACCTAATGAAAAATACGGGACAAAGTGTGGTGGCTGTTGCAACGGGTCGTCGCGTCGTGGGACGGGAGTTCGCGGCTGGAGATGGACTGAAGGGGTAGGGGACCGCTCCAGAGCTCCCGCGGTTGGAGGATATGCTGAGGCAGCATACAGCCCCTCCCGTGAGGGCTCCCTTCTTGATCTTCAGTGCCTATCAACCCACGGGCGACTTTCAGCTCTTTAGACCACGAACTAAATCGCTCGCAATGAAATCCCATTCCGTATATCAAAACGGAGTTATTGAAACGTTGTCTAATTCCACTAAGAACAAAATACACAGTTAATCGGTTTCTGAGATCAAACCGTCGTCAGTCACAGTAACTGAACGCAGGTAGAAGGGAGAGAGGTGAGCTTGGTCCAGATCGAAATAATATCGAGCTGCCAACACAGAGAGCACGCAACACGGTTCTACGTCATTTACGTCATCGTCCGTGCTTACTGATTGTTCTATGTTGTGGCCCAGTTATAGCTCATCATCATACCATGAGAGATTGAGTGCCTACGTTCTGTATTCTGCTGTGAGATTATTCAAATGCCTACACTCTCTACTCCATGAAAAAAACGCTGCAAATCCCAGCACAATGGTTTATTATTTTGTACAGAATACCCTTCTGTTACAGATCACAGCTCTCTGTATAGATAACCCGTCTATATAACATATGTACTATTCCATATATATTATGTAGATCGTAGACCCTCCGCAGGTTAGTACCTAACCACGTACTCGTTACTAGGTAGGTACCTATCTAAATCACGAGTTAAATGTTGCTAAAATAATTCAGTCAATGACAAGCAGTAACTAAAACGGCAAAAAGAAACGCAAATAATGAAGTTACGAAGGAAAATTGTTGATGTGGAATGAAATAGATGCCCCTTCTGCGTAGATCACTGTTTTCTGTGGCCAATACCTACCTTCGTGGTCAAGTATAATGAACCGTTGTGTACTAACTTGCCCATCAATAATACTTCAACGGTTGTTCAAGTTGCAAAAGTACGGTTCAAAAAATCCAGCCCCTTCTTGGTTGATGAACCGTTGTGTAATAATTGACCGTTGTGTAATAATTTTCCGTTGTGTAATAATTTGCCGCTGTGTAATAATTTACCATTGTGTAATAATTTACCCATCAACAATCTTCAACGTTTGTTCAAGTTGCAAAAATACCTATCAACAAAACCCAGCCCCTTCTTGGTAGATGAACCGTTGTATAATAATTTACCGTTATGAAATAATTTTTACCGTTGTTTAATAATTTACCGTTGTGTAATAATTTTCCGTTGTGTAATAATTTACCATTGTGTAATAATTTACCCATCAACAATCTTCAACGTTTGTTCAAGTTGCAAAAATACCTATCAACAAAACCCAGCCCCTTCTTGGTAGATGAACCGTTGTATAATAATTTACCGTTATGAAATAATTTACCGTTGTTTAATAATTTACCGTTGTGTAATAATTTACCGTTGTGTAATAATTTTCCGTTGTGTAATAATTTACCATTGTGTAATAATTTACCCATCAACAATCTTCAACGTTTGTTCACGTTGCAAAAATACCTATCAACAAAACCCAGCCCCTTCTTGGTAGATGAACCGTTGTATAATAATTTACCGTTATGAAATAATTTACCGTTGTTTAATAATTTACCGTTGTGTAATAATTTTCCGTTGTGTAATAATTTACCATTGTGTACTAATTTACCCATCAATAATACTTCAACGTTTGTTCAAGTTTCACAAGTACCTACCAACAAAATCCAATAGTCCATCACTTATCAAATATGAAATAATATCGCAGAACAACCAACTCGACTTCATACAGCCATCCTTGATTATAGTCAGGTGCTCCTTAGTGATGATATCCCGGCCGGATTTATACCGTTTGATTCACGATCGTGTTGACGAAGCATTTTGGTGCACACGAACGGCTGGACGTACAATGCTCCGGGTGGTCTCAAAAAATTGTTTAGCTCAAGACAAATTTAATAACGTAAAAAAACCTTCTATCGTAAGTTTTCGAGCTATGCCGTTCTGAAAATTTCAACCCCTATTTTGAATCCCTTAGAGATGACTGACAGTAACGTCGAGCTTCGAGGAACAACTAGACCCCGAACGAAACCTATAACCCGAATTTCATCAATTTTGTTTCATGGTAACTAAGGAACGGCGGACAGACAGAAATATTTTTATTGCATTTTCGGATTCTACGTACCTTGAAACGTAAACCATCAAATTTTGAGGGGGGGGGTTAGAATTTTTTTTTTCATGCTCGATTCCAATGGTTGATTATTGAAAATAATAAACAAAATGTAAATGCAATCATAAAAACTAAATTAAAAAATTCAGTTCGTATGAGCTCGCCAATAATTTTCCGTTTTAGAATCTTTGAACTCGTGTCTTTGTGGAAGTAGGGTAATGCAGATATGTACCCATAATTATTAGGTATAAACTGTTTAATCTGTCATCATGAATATCCCGAGCTGTGACGGGCGGCATCGAGTCCTGAACGACAAGGATAAAAAGTTCAGTTCGATGGTAGTGGAACGGGGGCGCTGCCATTGCCACGTCTTGGTCGAGTGAAGTTATCAATCCGACATTCTGTTCATCATCACCTTCTGCGGGACGAAGACGGGCTGCTTACAAAAGGTTTCATCTATTGTTTTGTAATAACTAAGCAGATTGAACAAAGGCTCCTCATGTGCGCCGAACAATGAGGGGTGTGAGTTCAAAACTCCATTCAACTTAGCTATCCCTTCCCTGAGTCAGTTCGGCCTGTCCGGTTTCCAGGCACGGCCGCCCAAAATAGGCCGAGGATTTACGTTTTCGATTCTACACTTCCACCGCCCGGTAGGTGGCCGATATAGTTTGAGTAAGACTTACCGTGAACGCCTAGCCTGCTGTAAGGCTGTGGACAGAATGAAAACGTGGGGTTCCACCTTTACTTCCCAATTTGGGTGGAAATCCCACTGCCGCCAGGTAGCCGCTCGCAAATATTCCGCCGTATCTTACCTACGAGCACCAGGGGTTCTCACCTCAACCGGACCCTAAAAGTTGAGTTTCCTATCCGATGAACAAAACAAATCGAATTTGAGACCTAGGATGTTAAGTGTCAAATTTTTAAAATGTTGGCTATCAACCAATTTGAAAGGCGTTGGGCAACACTGACGCTAGCGGTGGCTTCAGTGGTGGCGCCATAATAATACAATGTTATAAGGTTCAACGAACGAATCAGCATTCCACAATCCAGACAAATTATAGCTAGGCAGGTACCTACATACCTATGCATTATACCACCCAAGCACACCACCTCATTTTTCGCCCATTCACATTACTCGTAATGATATTTCTTGATGCACGGTTCGACAAATAAATAATGATATCTCAAGGGAAAAATTAGAGAAAAAACGCATCACTTTTTCCCCTTTATTCACTGGATTTCCCTATATCGCCGGAAGTGCTCCAGTAACAGTGGAAGTGAAACATTGGTAAGCTGCTTGTTGTATACTATTCTGGGGGTTGGGGTTCGATTCCAACTGTCATTCGAATTTTTCTTCTTCTACAATATCCCAATCAAATCGACCAAGTAATCTAAATTTTTCTGGAAGGATTTACAGGGGACACCTCTTTAATTTCTGAGATGCGAGCGAGGGGTTTGTGTAGGAGGATGCATAGATGCCAAATTTTCTCATGTTGGTTCCGAGTTTACCAAGGGAGCGGAAGCGTTGTTTTCACTTTTGAGGGGAAAAATTATTATTTTTGTCTCCAAAATCAAAATTTCTACTCACGTTTTACGTTTTAGATCTTTCTGTACAAATCTGGTTCCATGTCTGCCTGTGAAAATCCCTTCCACATGCATAAATTCCTCAACTCAAATCCCATTTTGCTGAAAATTTCAGGGATTACGCGGGATGGGCCCTAGATGGTCCCCTATGAATTTCAGAACGATCGGAGCATTTGATGGCCACTGCTCATGCGCAAACAATAAACCCGAGGTACTAAAATGTCTCACGAATCAAGAGGCCGATTTCGCTCAAATTTCATGGGTAGTTGAGGTGTAGCTCCTTGTTGGTTCCCTATGAATGTCATGGCGATCAGATGATTGGTATAGCCACCGCGCAAAAGCAAAATTTAGGTAGGTACTCGCTTTCTCACCAATCGATTTCGATTAAATTTTCAGGGATCATGTGGGTTGAGCCCTAGATGGTCCTCTATCCGATCGAGATAAAAGTCATAGAGGACCATCTAGGGCACAACCCACACGATCCCTGAAAATTTAATCGAAATCGAGTCATGGATTGGTGAGAAAGCGAGTACCTACCTAAATTTTGCTTTTGCGCGGTGGCTATACTTATGTAATCAATTTCCCAAGAATCATTGGCCCGATTCCGCTCAAATTTGTTGAGCAATTGGGGGTGTTTCTCTCAGAAAGAATGCGTGAATTCTTGGTGGAAGGATTTGTGTGTGTTTGTGACCTATACGATCATGTTATCGATACGCGGGAATAATGTGCAATTATTTTTACTTTTGTTTTTAAGTATAAGCCATTACAATCGGACTTTAGTCCCGAGATACATTTTGTCACAGATAGATGAAGAAATGAATGAAAACAACATGCAACGCATGTTTTTTTGCAGGCGTCCAAAGACAACAGTGACGCCAGCGATAATACTAAATTCATCTTGATGTATGGTGGGTACGTATAAGGTTCGAGTTTCGATTTAGCATTCCATGAAACAAAATATACTAAACACGTATTGATTTCTGGTGCCTCCAATGCCGCCAGTATGAAGCCAAAAATTGTCGTGTTTTTACCTTCCGGATTTCAAATTCCAAGATTCGCTATTGGCTGTTAAGAGAATACCACGGCTACCGAAGGAGTCGTGGCGTAAACGAACGAGCCAATATAATGACAAACAACTAACATAACTTACCAGACCTGCCAAAATTTCAAAGTTCCACATATAAGACATTAAACCTATAGATCCGTAATGAAACAAATGAGTTAGTATTTCGCAAGATATTTTCAAAGGAAATAGGAAGCAGTTTATCGACACGTACATCTATATCGAAGATCCGAATAATATTAGCTTTCTATTATGTCACACGTTATTCAACGTCAGCGCTTCAAACACTGGTGGGCCTGAAAATGAGGTTGATTATACCCAGGAATAATGGAGAACGCGACAAATTTGCGAAGCAGCTTACAAAAGATGATAATAGCAAGACCAATAGATGGATTGTCCAGGAAGGGGTATCCTGGGAGGCCTAAAAGGAAAGTGTTAACTAATGGGAGGAAGCAAAAAACCAACGAAGAAATTTTGGCTGCGATGTTCCGATCAAAGGGGAAATTGTTACACAGTGTGGTAATACTGTCACGTGCTCAAGTTTCCGGTGTCAAGTGGCGACTTTCTCTACTTGAGTGAGTGTATGTAGGTTGGATTGGTGGGTGGGTTCAACTCGAAGTCAAACAAAGCGTTTTCAAAACGACCATTTTAACATCAACAATCAGTTGGTGGTCTAACAACTGAGGTACCTGTCTCGATAATTTTTGGTCAATTACGAATATCTATACCGAATACTGCATAGAGCCATAAAACGACTATCAAGGTGTCAATACCCTGCTGATATCTCCAGAAATCCCATAAAAATAGGTCGAATAGAATCGATATTATGTACGGTGCCTTCAGGGATTTCACTTAAGTCTTTGAATACGGTAACATGAAATTACGGACAATCTCGTAATTCCGATTCTATGGGACAGATTTTGCTGAAATCTCCAAGGATCATGAAGGTTGGGTTCCCGATGGTCGCATTTATTGCGATTGGAGTGATAGTAGGGTCTGCGCATGTTCGAACAACGATAAACTCAGTTTCCACCAAAATGATGTTGGTGAAATTTTATTTAACAATAATTACTTACTACAACTAATTTTATTTAATAATAACTTTTATTTAAAAGGACATGGTCCCTGATGCACGAATTCCACAACGATTTGAGCCATGAAAGCTCCTGCGCATATGCGCCAACGTGAAATCTTTGTAAAATCCCCCAGTCCTACATTTAAACCTTTTGACTCTTTGTGGATACACCGCCCGATTCCGCCCTAGTCAGATTGGTGGTGAGGGTTCTCTATGGGTAGGCAGGTACATCTAGTATAAACTGAGGATACATATGAAACTTATAATAACAAAGTACCAGCCTACACTGCCCACACATCAGCCTTCCGGCAACGATAGTGGGACAACTCAAAATTGACCATTTTTGAGTTATCCACATGTTCTCATTGAGTTTTTTGAGCTCACAATTCAAAAAAACCGGGGTATCTCTGAGTGCGATACATTCCGTTTGAGAGCGCGAGTCCCACTGATACATTGAGACTGGGAGGGAGTACAAGTGGCGCCCCAGTGTTTGTGCCTCAAGTACGCTTAACAATTTTGATTTGAATCATCGTTTTGATGGTTCTCTGAGATGTCACACACTTCACGCTTCAAAGTAAGTACTGTATATTAGTTGTCACTCCGTGGTATTTGGTTTTTTGTTGAGTTTTCAAACTACTTTCAGTAGGTAGCTTTCAAAAAAAGATGTTACATAATTATATTAGAAAAATTAGCGATGTTGGGTTCATAATTTTTAATTCAATACCATTTTCAGTTAATAAACTGGAATTCTGTACAACATTTACACCATTCAAAGGAAGACAGCTCCTTAAGAGAGAAATCCTAAAGAAGAGAGCTCCAAAGAAATCACCGGATTTCTCCAGCAGCCGAAGTTCTCGTTAACATGGAAAATCCACAACAAGAAGAGGGGAAAACGCTGCAAATAATTAGGTACACAACTGTTTATTATTTACCTGTATAGATGCCCCTTCTGCGTAGATCACTGTTTTTTGTGGTCAATACCTACCCTCGAGCTCCTCCCAGGAAAGCCCTAATTCGAGTACTGCAGCCGGTCCAGGAGTTACAGTTTCATCAAAAGCAGTACGTAAAATCGCAAAACTCAGGTGTAGTTCTAAAGGTAAATTGTTGATGTGGAGTGAAAGAACATTCGTTCTCGGCTGGGATTTGACCCTGCGACCTTCAATGAGATTCCACTTCTAATCCACTGAGCAACGGGGCGATACAGTAAACGGAAGTGATGTGCGCCCTCGGCTTGATGCCTGCACAAAAGCTGCTCTTCAGGGCAGGCAAATTTTATGGCAACATCGTAGATTGCTCCTGATGGTCTCAAAAATCGAGAAAAAATCAAATGTTCTAAAACTGCGAGAAAACCGACACCTGAAAATGCAGTGTCCCGAGATAGAGATACTTCGGATATTTCAACCCCTATTTTTCACACCTTGAGTTAGTGACAGTAACGCCGAGCTTGGATGAACAACTAGAGCCCAAACGGGACTGAAATAACAAATTTCGCACATTTCGGTTCATGGGAACTAAGGAAAAATCCTCGGACGGCGGACGGACGGAATTTTTTTTAATTGGATATTCGTATTCTACGTCTCTTGAAAGGTAAGCCATGAAATTTTGTGGGGAGGTTAAAAAAAAATGGCCAATGGTTCATTATTGAAAATAATAAACCAAAAAAGAGTTGACCGTTCTTCTGACTGGAAGGGTAACAAGGCTAAATATCTTCGTAATCAGGAAAGGAATACACTACACTGAAACCGAAAAATATTGCTGAAGCAAGAGTTAATGAAACCGCCTTGCAGAAAACGTCAGTACAACTGCGTTTCTGAATTTACGGAAGAAATACGACTGTCCTTATTCACTCATACTGCAAAATGGGCACTACAGATAAGCAGCCGGAGTTTGTGGTTCGTCATAGGGCTGAAATAAAAACTTTATTCAGTTACGTTTTCAGTACGTTTTGAAAAAGAGTAGGTACGTACCTAATTATTCTCACTTTTCCACTTTCTAATAAAACGTTTTTTAAAAGTACCTACTCCCTCCTTTTTATTGCTTTCGAGTCTGCGAAGCAGCGGAAGCCTTGTGTTCACTTTCGTGAGCCAAAAAATTTTTGTCTTCAGAAATCAAAATTTCCACTTGCATTTTGCGTTTCAAAGCCTACTGAACAAATTTGGTTCCGTGTCTGTCGGTCTGGGGGTCTGTGAGTCTGTCTGTCCGCATTTCCTTGTTACAGCCATAACTTCCACGATTTTGAATTGATTCAGCTCAAATTTTGAGGGATGGTGCGGATAAGGCCCCTTGAGGTCCCATACAAATTTCAACATGATTGATCCAGCGGTACGCCCTGCGCATGCGCTAACGTTAAATTCAACAAACACGCATAACTTTCACAATTTTGATTCAATTTCGCTCAAATTTTCAAGGGTTGTTTGGACAAGGCCTAGTGAGTTCCAGTATGAATTTCAGCATGATCGGACCCTCGGTGCGCTCTGCGCATGCGCTGGCGTGAAATAGATTCAATTTCCTTGTTACAGCCGTAGTAACCAAAGGTTTCACCCAATTTCAATGTAATTCTCAGGGATTAAGCGGGTAGGGCCCATTGAGGTCCCATATAAATTTCAACATGATAGAGCCAGCGGTTCGCCCTGCGCATGCACTAACGTGAAATTCTTCAAACACGCATAACTTTCGCAATTATGTATAATGGACGTAATGTATTATGGACGTAATGTTATGTAATATGTATATTTCATGTAATGTTATGCAATGTTATGTAATGTAATGTAATGTTATGTAATATGTATATTTCACGTTATGTAATGTAATGTAATGTAATGTTATTTTGCTTCCGAGTCTGTTCTATTTTATAATGGGTCACTCTGATTGTGACGAGGAAGCTCCTGTGCCATCACCTTGGCAGTGTATTTACCATTATATTCATGCCTTTTATTCCATTTTATGCTGTGTAACACCCTAATGAGAGAGCTCCATGAGTGGACACTTCACAGTAGTGCAGCAACTCAAGCAACAATACCGGGACAACTCAAAATTGTTCCAATTAATTGATAACAATTAACTCTAGTGTCATGAAACCACTGCCAAAATGATCAAAAAAGTAATCTTGGACCTCTATCAAAATAAACGTTTTAGTTTTAGCCAGAAAAAAAATTTCAATGCGCATTATTATTAGCTTTGACATTTGCGACAACCTGTAACCCGAATTCCTCGAAACTAGTTTTTTTTATTTGTCCCACTATCGTTGCCGGAAGGCGATTCTGACAAAAAAATGTTTTTCCGTGGTGTAATGTTGTGACAAGATGCAAGGTTGAAAGTGGTTTTTAAAAACAAGACGCAATCCAATGCCCTAAAGAGTGATCCAATGTTATGTTGGAGGTCAGCTTCATAACCGTTCAACCATTACACCGCAGAACGGCGTTGGCTTACTAAAATATGATTTATTCGCACAGAAGCGATCGTACCGATCGTAGCAAACAGTAGCGGAACAAGATAAATTTTCCCCCGCACGCTCGCTGACCTACACATCTAAGTTTCACCAAACTAGCAGCAAACGATTTCCAATTCCTATAACAAATGTCCAATTCCTATAACGCTGTATGGTCCTAGGACAGCGATGAAACTTACTGGCTTAGTCGCAGCAATCGAGGTGAGTCAGTGTGAATGTGGATAGCAAAAAATAAAAACTTGTTTCCGATCCATCTGACCCTGCTACGAAAACCCGTCCGACCAAATAGCAAACACAGGCTCCGACCTTTCTCTCTTTTGAATAATAATTGCACTTGAGACACGAAAAGCTTGAATCTAGAAAGACGCAATCATTGTACTCGAAAAACATTTGATGGGTTCCTTGTGGTTTATGTGGGTTGTTTTACAAGAATTTTCCCCTCGTTCCCACGGCAAAAATATCCATGAGAAACTAAGGACCAAAATCGCGTGCTGTTTTCAAATTACAAAGCGCAATGTTTAGTGAGAATGAAATTTACTTTATCCCGATGAAACACAAAACCGTGTCCTAGTTATGCTCAACTAACAGTATTTCAATTGAAGAGGTTATTTTACTGATGGATTATATTACGGGGGGGAGGGGGGGTCTGTTGCTAGATTTGTATCCGAGTTGCATAGGTGCTTCGCTTAGGTACACCGTTGTCAAGGGTTGTTGCAAAAGGAACGAACGGAAAGAAAAGGAAACGAAAACAGCTGTAATCTTAACTGAATTGTAAACAATAAAAATAAAACCTTGTGACAGGTACAAAACATAGCAAAAACATATTAAAATCATGGAATTTTCTTCTCTCTTTTTTGGTTTATTATTTTCAATAATGAACCATTGGAATCGAGCATGAAAAAAAAAATTCAGATTTGGATTTTTGATTTTGCTTGTAAAAAAAAAAAAAAAAAAATCAGGGAATTCGTGGTTCGGAGTGTGAAGTTAGCCTGATAAGAGCGAAATCGAAAACGTATTATGGTAACGGAGACGCGAGTTCTGATGCTCTGAGTTGGAAATAAGCACGCTCAAACGAGGATAGGATGGGATGTCTTCCCAGATGGCTGCCTCATACATGGTGGGAGGGGAGGGGGATGTTAGGTATCTCGATATCTGGGTACTGGACCATACTTAATCGCACGAACATTTCAAAGAAATTCTGGAGGGGATAAATAGGAAAAGTACGAGGATTGGTCTCGACCTTGTTTTATGGTACTGCAGACATGATGTGGAATAATAAATAATTTGTAAATAGAGTCTGGAATATACCGTGCAGCGTATTCCATAGCTGTCTCTTGTCTCGTGCCTCCAGGATATGGTAGAGGTATCTACATTGCATATGCAAAGTTTTGACACTAGAATTACTACGTATGTATTTACTCGCTCAATGAACTCAACTTTGATCGTCAAAACAGTTTTTTTTTTCTTTTTCCCAAAAAATTCGGATCAACGTCCTTGCCCCCTCGGCCACCGTGACCACCCAGGTAGTGGAAGGCGATGGGCTCACCTGACCATGAGCATGATGGAACTCTCATCACCGTGTAAGGTTGATTCTGTCCTCTGGTGATTCTCCTGTCTGCGAGTGGTCTTCATAATGACGCACTTTTCGGCAAAGCCACAGATCCTTGGCTTACGTAGGTGTTATTACCCCTGGGGTCAAGGCCGTGACCAGTGAGATCATAGTTGCAGATCACAATCATATTAAAAACTATACTTGGACGCCTTCTAATGGACTCGAGCAGGTACGTGTTCACGATTTTCCCGATCTAGCCGGGATCATCTGGTGATTCATTTCGAATGATGAGGCGGGTTGTATCACGTATTATTTTAGAGACCATCAACGTCTGAAGATGACACGAGTCGTGACTGCCGCGTTTTTTGCTGATTTTTACGTAGATAACGGAGGAGACCCGAGCTCTTCGAATCAAGGACGACTCCGAAATAATTGATTTCCGCAATTGAGAGAACATCATCAGATTGGCGTTTCTCCATACTAAAACTGGAGAATTCTTGTTAGAAAAACAAACCCTCACACAGCCTGTTGCAAAAAGGGTCGGTGACTCCAAGCTAACTCAGACTTTCCTAACAAGAAAATCTAGCGCTCAAAGATACCTAAACACCACAATCCACAAACATTCATAAGAACCACCCACCTCATCGTTTGAGTAACGGCACATCGATGGGATGTTCAAAGGAAAATGGCACACGGTGTCATCGTAATTATAAGAAAGCATCGATTTGAACCGATGCTATTACTAATATCATTGATTTCTTATTTCAGCAGAATTCCGAAGACAATTATTTCATATTTTGTGGGTCAAAAATCTCAAAAAGTCCGCAAAAATTTTGATATATCACTCAATATGATATAAAATCACGAAAGTAGTAGAAGAATTGTGATTTGAAACATGAAAGGACAATTTCAATAGTCAACAATATTTACTTATTTTAAAGAAATGGGTCAAATTCGAGTTTGAGGGGGGGGGGGGGGGTCAAAAATAGGTAAAAATGGCAGCAATAACTTACAAGGTAAAATATCACTATGTGGCATAAACTGGATGACTCGAGATAGATTGCCTCAGTTGGTAGTCAATAATATTAATTTCTTTGAAAAAGTGGGCTCGAGTTTTGGGGTGTCAAAAATAAAAAGGAGAGCGTCAAAATTTTCATGAGTCACCAACTTGAAAAAATTGCCCATTTGGTCATGCTGCATTTTAAAAGGAGTATATATACATATAACAAAATGGATTGTGAATTTCTACGTTTCAATGACCCTGACGACATTTTATTAATATCCCCACGAGTAGACTCCTTGGATAAGTTCATGATAAGATCGATTTGCATGAGGCACAGATAAATTTTAGTCGACTGTAGTTGGAAATACTAGTAGTATCAATGATTGGATGTTCTCAATCCTTTACGTTCGCTACTGCATCGAGTGTCTCCTTGAATAACCGGCATTTTATATGAGTCCTTATGTAGACACTTTACCTACAGCAATATCACCGCACTGACCTTTTGCCTTCTTGCCAAAACACCTTCAAGATATCCACAAACGTCCCCTGAAGGCAGGCCAAAATGTATGTAACGGCAAACGAAAGGATGAGTTTGAAAATAATCAATTTAATAATCAACACCGAAAAAGGCTATTCCAATAGCCATAAATATTTTTCTTCTAAAAAATGGGTCATATTTGAGTTTTCTGGGTCAAAGATATTAAACATTGCCAGAAATAGTTAAGTCACCAACATTACTAAATGTACATCAAAATTGTTCCGACTTGATGACTTAATAAAAAAATATATATATTCACCTAAAAAAACAAATATATATATAATTTACTTTTCATAAAAAATAGGTAAAATAGACTTTTAGGTTTAAAAACTCGAAAAATCATCATAAATAGCTAATGATCATCAAAACCTACTTAAAATTCACCAAACATTGTATGGAATGGTAACTTGATACAGAAATAGGCTATTTCAATAGACAACGTTGTTTAGGAAACAAAAATGATTGAGGGTAAAATCCCCAAATTTGTGTACGAACCAATGGAAGTAGGTAAATTCGAAAATCTGCTCATATGATTATGAGGATAGGTGGTTAGATAGGGTTAGGAACTTCTTAATGTTGTAGGTGAAATAGTTTAGTCGGCAAAATGGTTTTATGGATAAAATTCCTGTAGGAAACGGATTGCAGGGGTGAGGTCAGTAGGTTGAAGTGTCTGCAGGTGAAATGTCCGGGAGGGCAATCAGTAAACCGTCTTTCGGACTGTCCACGTCTTCTTAAAGTTCGCATCGTAACAGTCAATTATCAAAAGCATGGCGAACAAGAATATTTCGGTCGACGGCTACTTGGAGAAGCCGTTGCATCAATAAGGTTTTAAACATGAAGGACGAAGTTATATTGCTGAGTTATCCAATAGCTGATTTTGGTTTATTATTCTGTGAATAATACACCTATGTATTCGCTCAGCAAAAAATTTTTATAACACCCCCTCAAAAATTTTTCTTTTCCGTTTCAAGGTGCGTAGATTCCAAACAGAATAATAAACCAAAATGCAATGTCCGTCCGCCGTATCACGTGTACCGGCTTCATTTTAGGTGTAAAAAAGTCGTTCTTTCGCACACATGCTCCATTTGGGCCCTAGTTGTGTCCCGAAACTTTTCAGCCCGATCGGAATATACCCAGGGGTGTTATGAGTGAAAATGTGTGTAAAATAGGTACTTTTTGCGTTTTACCAACATGTTGGTAACATGAGCTTTTGAGGTATCGTTTTCCATGTTTTTGTGGACGATTAGACCGAATATGAAGTCGATTTTGACCAAAGAGTGGAAAATTGAGGCTCTACCAAATGTTCAGCTCCCAAAATTGAGTTTTTATGAGTCAAAAACGTAGGCAATCGTCTGAAGTCACCATCAATTCGATCTATCAATGATCAAAGACAATTTGAAAAAAAAAAAAAAAGGAGCGTACCTAATGCGTGTTCTAGGGGCCAGAATTGGTGGAAAACATCAGAAATAGCTATTTCAATTATTTTGCATGAAAGAAACAATAAATGAACAGCCAACAATTTCTGTACGTATGTCCAATAGAATAATAAATCCGTGTGACAAGGACTTTGCAGCGTTTTTCAAGATCTTTCAGCCGCCCATGCTGATTGAAAGTAACCACTAGCAAAACTGTAGAATATCTATATAATAATATATAAACTATAAAATAACCTATGATACCTATATAATCCTCAAGGAACCAACCCGCATAATTCTTGAATTTGTTTTGTAGGACTTGAAAGTTCCTGAAATGCACAGAGATCGAATTTTAAGCGAATTATCATGGTAACGTAGGTACTAAAAACCAACGTTTACCAATCGAAAACAAACCCAATTATACGTTTGCCAACGAATTCGAACACTGTTTTGACTCCAAACGTTTTATTATGATCAAAACTGTCAATTCGTCAAATTACCACCTACTACCATTTAGGTCAATTTTACTAAAACCATTCCAATTTGGGGGAGTTTTCTGTATGAAAAAGCCAATTTTCATCCATTTTAATCCAAAAACAGTCTACAAATGTTTCTAACCATCTTTTCATACAGTTCTTAGTGATTTTGAAGTAGTTTCTGGTGATATCTAGCTAAACTTGAACAGGTACAGCAATTTTTGACATTGAAACACGCGAATTTTACTTACATTCTAGAGGAAAAATATTTCAACAGCAGAACATGTCTCTTCCATGTCTAGTAATCGGTCGATGTACGACTTTCAGTAATTGTATATACACGGGTTGATTTTTAGTTAGCAAGTATTACGGATTATTTATAAAATATTGACCAAAACTCTCATTTGACCCACTTTTTAATAGACTTCAAACAAAGGAGGAGAAGAATTCGACCCGTTTCTATGTTCTTTTGGTTTATTATTCTCTTAATAATACACCTATGTATTCGCTCAGCAAAAAATGTTTACAACACCACCTCAAAATGTTTTCTTTTACGTTTCAAGGTGCGCAGACTCCAAAAATGCAATGTCCGTACGCCGTCCGCCGTATCATCCATTTCTACTTTATTTTCAGCCTAAAACATTCATTCTTTCGCAAACAGGCTCCATTTGGGCCCTAGTTGTGTCTCGAAACTTTGCAGCCCGATCGGAATATACCGAAGGGTGTTTTGGATGAAAAATGGGTGTAAAAATAGGGTTTTTTGGTATTTTAGTAACATGAGCTTGTGGGGTATCGTTTTCCATGTTTTTTAGGATGAGCAGACCAAAAATATGATGTTGACTTTGGCCAAAGAGTGGAAAATAGAGGTTCTAACAACGTTTCAGCCTTAATTTTAGGTTAAATTTTGGTCTAAATCGGCGTTCTTCCGCTCACAGTTCGAGTCCCCATTTGGGAATTCATTTGGGTCCTAGTTGTGCTCAGAAGCTCGACAGCCCAATCGGAATACACCCTGGGGTGGTATGAGTGAAAATTGGGTGTAAAACTAGGGGTTTTCGAGGTTTTTTCAAGGTTTTAGTGAACATGAGCTTGTGAGGTATCGTTTTCCATGTGTTTTAGGGCGAGAAGACCGAATATGAAGTTGATTTTGACCAAAGAGTGAAGAATTGAGGTTATAACGAAGGTTCAGCTCCCAATATTCATTTTTTATGGGTCAAAAATGGGTAATTGTCTGAAATCACCATAAATTTGTATCATAACACTAGAAGTGGTATCAACAGGTGAATCAAGATAATTAAATGGCACTAACAATGATCAAAGATAATTTGTAAAAAAATCCTAATTCGTGTTTTTGGGGGGCCAAAGTTGGTGGAAACCATTAAAAAAATTTAGAATTTCAATTAGGTACTGCACAAGAAAGAAACAGTGAATGAACAGCCAACACTTCTGTAGGCATGTCTAACCGTTTTTGGTGTTTCAGCAACATGAGCCAGTGAGGTATCGTTTCCCATGTTTTTTAAGGCGAGGAGACCGAATATAAAGTCGGTTTTGACCAAAGAGTGGAAAATTGATGTTCTAACTAAATTTTAGCTCCCGAAATGCATTTTATAAGCGTCAAAAACCTGGTATATTGTCTGAAATCACCAAACCACCACTATTTGCATAATAACACTAGAAGTACAATCAACTGGTGAATCACGGCAGTTAAACGGCACTATCAATGATCAAAGATAATTTCTCAAAAATAGGAGCCTTTTTCGTGTTTCTGGGGGGGGGTCAAAACTGATGTAAACAGTACTTAGTGGCATGAGGTATATTTTACTGAGGTTTTAATGGATCGCTATTGGCGTTGGCATAGAAATGTTGGTAATTTAAAAAAAAAAATTTGAAAAACCCCTACTTCGAAAAACGCACTAAAAATTATAAAATAATTCATTAACAACTTTTCGGAACTAAAATTTAAGAAAAAACTGTGTAAAACTAAAAAGTAAAGAATAATTTTTATACTGAACAAACGTAGTTTGTTCAATATAACGCTACATAATTTATTCAAAGCCGATACAACAAAATTTGTGAAGTCGGCACCAGATTTCAAATGAAAACCCTACGCACAGCCTTCATATTGTATCCCTTGGTTTTTATACATTTTAGTTGACCCACTTGATTTTTACTCTTGTTTTTACATCCCCATTTGAACCATTTTTTGTTTTTATCAGTTGCTCACCTTCGAATTCATCTTTTCAATAATTATGGCGAACTGGAATTTTCGCTGAGAGGCTCATTAGTTATTAGAGTCGGGCGTCATTTGTCACTATGTGTGTGTCTGACCCTCAGAATGGCTCTTACTTTACGCCTATGGGTTCGGCTTGGCGCCCCTTCAAAAAAGTTAAGAAAAGAAAAAAATACACGTCAAAATTGCGTGGCGCGCGCGCGCGCGCGCGCGTGTGTGTGTGTGTGTGTGTGTGTGTGTGTGTGTGTGTGTGTGTGTGTGTGTGTGTGTGTGTGTGTGTGTGTGTGTGTGTGTGTGTGTGTGTGTGTGTGTGTGTGTGTGCGTGCGTGCGTCACTCCCATATTATTCGTACATTTGGCCTTTCTGGACCTTGCAAGTTGAGAAAAAACTTTATGAATAAAATTTGATCTGGAATATTAGTCTCGAGCTGTTCTAGATATTATCTTACTCGAGGGACGGTTGCCGGTTTTTTCAGCATTCGTTTTTCCCCCAATTTTGGAACTTTGGATTCGAAACTCGAAAATGAGTTTCGCCACGAGTGTTACCACGCAACGAAAAGGCTGTACGGAGCAAAATGCGTTATGATACTCGCCTTCGAGTTCGGAAAACCACTCAGGAGGGTATATTTCTAAATTCGATTTTAGAATAATACGACATACTGTCGCAAATTGATTCCAACGGTTTACTGTACCTAAAAGCTCGTAAAGGGAACTGTTTACGGTAACACTCGTGACAGGTGCAACAGATCAATGGAAACTATTCTTGATTACGAATGCTTTTTATCAAATGTAAAAAAGTTTTCTTGACAAATTAACAAGTAAATAACTACTTAACTGGTATTTCAAAGGACAAACATTGTCTCCAAACAGAAATCTAGTTCCAAAGAAAACAGCATCAAATAATTTATGCAGTTTGAAGAAACAAACTTTATAAGTAGATTGGTAAGATATAATTACAATGAGTATTATAAGGATAAAATTAAACCATAAATATTTCAAGGCACCATGAGAAAATTAAAAGATTGGTCAAGTGGCAAATTCCCTAAAAACATGTAGAGAAAACCTAAATAAGAGAACATCTAAAACTAGGCCATAATATATTATTATTGTAGGCAATTTAATTAAAACATTTAAAATTCTAAATTAGGTAAATGTTTTGATAAAAATGGGAGTGCTCTGACGCATAATCTGATGCTCTGAAACTTTAGTTATACTAAATTTTTTTCATTTGGAATAACCGTTTTCTAGTTATAGACGTGTGAAACTGGGCATAAAAAAACACTTCTGAAGAAATCCTCCGGATGTTAGGTATTTAAGCAGGGCTTAGGGTTGCGATCAACTGGCACTGGCAGCTGTACCGGAACCGACTCAGAGGGCTTCTGACATCTGAAGACTATTAGCACCATTTTAGCACCATTACCTCAACTTTTCTGCCTGTCTGTCAGTTAGTTCGCTCATCACGGCCAACCGAATTTAATAGGGGACTAGGGGAATATGTCGAGAGTAGTCTAACATAAAATTTACGACCATGGGAATTCCATAGTTCACTGCAGCAGGATTTCAGCGAATTTTCGAAGTACCATCATATAACTTTTTCGTTATTTGTGTTATTTAATAGCAACTGTTACCAATTACAAGCAATTTTAGACAGTAAATTCTTATATGAGCCACTTAGGTCAATTAACTTTTTTTTACATTTTGTAATAATATGGAAGTACCTTGGTAATTTTCAGTCTCGAGCTACCACTTCGTATTTATAGATATACTACTAGGATTTGGGGGAAAATGACAGTAATCTCAATGTGAGTTACTGCACCAACCCATCAGTACCTACCTTATAGTATCTAAAGAACCAACAGAAATTGCAACGTGATCCGTAAGGTAACAGACCATTCGAGTTGATGATTTGATAATGGACCCATAAAAAGACGTAGGCTGTAACGCAGTGGAAAGAAAAAAAATCTGTTACGAAGCTTATTTATGGCCTCATAATGCATCTCCATCCATCGAGCGTCTTGATTTGTTTGATACTGAATGCGCGCTCTCTTGAAAATAGCAATACGGAGCGTTTATGTGTTCTGCCGGGTGAAATAATCGATTTAGTGCTACCGTTTTGGGACGTTGGTGACGAGAGAAATTTTTGAAACATAAACACAAGGCAACTCCGTTATGCAATAGATCTTTAAAGTTGTCTACATTTCTTTGGGGAATTGAGCGACGACTGGAAATCTGAGAGACGCAGTGGCAATTTGAAAAACCTCGACGAGGAAAGCTTGAAGGATGTCAAGGTGAGACATAGAAAGTTATTCACACGACAGTGTTCATGATTGGGTCCTATTACAGAAAAAACTCTCCATCATGGAGTGAGCCAGAAAGTGAGGCAGTGGAGATCACTGTTTCTAGCCTTGAATCCATGATGATCCTCGTCATTGAACAGATGACTGAGGTTATCTGCTATGAGAATAGGATATAAGTACGAATGTTTCTTAAAATGACCGTTGTTGTCGACTTGGATAAGCTCAACAGCCGTAGTACCTATGTTCTTTGTTTCTTCTGAGAGGCTTGCCTAAAAAGCAGAAATTAAATAATTTAATTCCTAGTCATTTTTTGAAGTACTTCATGAAGTATTCAAGCATCCATTATTGAACCATTTTCGTTCCTAAGACAGATTTTTTGTAGGAGAGTCCGCTCGATAGTTCGACATTTGCCAGTCCGACAAGTTCGGTAATCCGACAAGCTCGCTCGCGGAATGGGAGGGGAAATAATATCCCCCAAATAGGAGGAATATTTTTCTTTTAAAATACAGTGGTATCCCTTACAATAGTACATTAACGTATCGCACTGTGTTATAATATCTACTTTGCAGTTACGTAATAGGGCCTATATTAATGATATTCGTATGCAAAATAAATCTTTTTACTTATGAATATGAAACTTTTAGTTTCCAGCCCTATATGACCTATCCCCGTTGTTTAAATGGAAACCTCGGTAGACCGGGATTTCCGATAATCCGACAGCTTGTCGGTCCCATATCTATTGGACTATCAAGTTTGGACCGTACTCAGGTCGTACTCGGCCACTTTTCCTTACCAGCCTTTGGTGGCTCAAGGTGCAACACCCGACACAATATTGTAGGCAACACATTTTATTGTGTACTGAAACGAGTTTTATACTATAATTATAGTGGAAAAGGAATGGAGCATACTACTACTCTACTTACTTTTACTAATGGTTAGTACTTTTCAAGTCATTATGGGAACTTGGGGACGCAACGGGAGGTATGCGGGACATTGTTTTTGAATGTCCCAAAGCTTTAAGTCATTTTGGTTTGGTGACATGAGAAATTAAGAAATAATTACAATAATAACACGCAGCACTGGGAAACCAAAATAATGAATTTGGAGGTTCAGAACAATGTGATTTTTGATCCACTCTCTCACACACTGACCGAGCAGAGCCCTTGCATGTGTGTATATTGTCGTACTCTAGTTGTTTCTAGGCCCTACATTGTGATTTGATGTAATTTTGAACAAGGTATGAAAGGCTTTTTTGAAAACTCAAGATTTCAACTTACTACATCTTGCATTGGTAAATGTAGAATGAGGAGTACCCATGACTTCTGTTTACACTACTTTCCCATTTTTTAATTAAAGTAGTTAGTAGTAGGAGAGTGCGGTTGGCCTCAAATTCTTAGAATGAAACCTACATTCATTTAAAAATATAAAAAGAAGTCATGGGTACTCCTCATTATACAAATTTTACAACAAAACATTGGTAGGTACCACGCTCGTGAAGAATGTTGCACGTTATGATCCTAATTATAAGACACAATATTTCAATGTTCATTGAAGGCATATTGCGATGTATTGGAGTTATTTCTCCCGATTTCCTCTAATTAGACTCTCCGGCTGGCCCTGAGTACAACACCGCGAAGTACTCAGGGCCACTTTTCTATTTCTTAAAAAGAATGCTGCATTATAAAAATTGCGTATGAATCCGATAGGAACTGTGAATAAATAGTTGCTTCAACGATATTTAAAAAAAAGGTGCTTCTTTACACAACATTGCTTACATTAGCCGTATTCAGGCTACATTGTGGCTAGTACTATGGGTGCATCCTCGAAGAGTACAGTTATTACCTACACGGAGTAACCAAACAACCACATATCCTTTCTTTAATCTCACAACATTGAGTATAGTGAATTCAAAAAATTACTAGGACAGAATTTCTGTAGTTAGAGGCTCAGGAATTGAATTTTCATTCACTTATTAATGATTGACTATAAAACAGAAAAAAAGTATATACGAAAACAGCAAAAAAGTAGGTAGACATGGAAATTTAATCAAGATATTGAAAATATTTGAGTGAGGAGAACATGTCAAATATGTGGTCCTAACGACGGCTCTACTGCTTCCGAGTCTACCAAGATGGGGGAAGCCTCGTGATCACTTAACGCTGAGGGCAGTCACCGAGCGTCGAATGTTTGAAGAATCCCGAGCTACTCGATTTGGGAACGACAAATACTCGTAAAGTTGGCGATCAGGCCCTGATGATGATGTCCTTACATCGAAAGCGCTCGCCTCCAGTACTGAATACCAGCTAGTGACGATGAATTCCTCCGGAAGGTATGGTAGTATTACTTCTTACACTAGCGGAAATAAACTTTAGATTTTTAGTATCAGTCTCTTTTGTTTGAGTATGCGCAAACGTAAAAGTTTTCCAATGCCTATATCAATGCGAAAGAATGGACGTAATAAGTTGAAGGAGGGTAGGTGGAGGTTGCCCTAGGTGGTCTCATGTCAGTTCCATTAAAGTTGGACTGCAACTTGCGAAACGCATAATTCCGGTTCCAACGATGCGACCATTATGATGGTTACCAGGAAACTATGATGGTTACGAGGAAACTGTGCTACATCTTGGTAGACTTTGTCAATAGGTAAGCAGTTTTTCATTTAATAACGGGTCCTGAAAGCTGATTTTCCAACGAAACTATCTTTAGTGAACTAGAATGAGCATCGATCTGGGTCATAAAAGTGGTTTATATATTACTTTTTTTTAAATGAAACTAGATTCCATTCTGAGAACTTTGACGCCAACCGCACTGTCTTAAATAAGTACCTAGTTCTTTTTCTGTGATTTTTCAAAGGTTGGAAGGTGGTGAAAAATCACAGAAAAAGAACTACTTATTTAAGACAGTGCGGTTGGTGTCAAAATTCTCATTCTCTCTACTTTCATTTTTTTTAAATAAAATAAATACGTGCGCAGACCCTCAATGTTTTACAGCACTGGTAGAGGCCCAATATGGTACAAGATTCTGATCTTGCAATCGGGTTTGATAATACACATATTTGTCAGAAACGTATTATACAGATGGAATCTGATTGGGCGAAGACCTGGGTGAGTTCGAGATATTTTTCCAGGGCGATTAAAATACTTTCTTTTAACCTGAGGGTTGGGTAAGAAAATGTGAGTGTCCTATGTTAAAAATGCTTTTACGACTGAAAGAAAAAGTGGCCCTGGATACATTGGGCTGGATACTTACTCACCATCGTATTATCTTTTCGACCTTCTATTCGTTATTTAAGGTTCAAACGGCGATTGTAATGACCTCATCGACCTGTGCTGACCCGACATTTTACACGTTAAAAACTCTGAATAGATTTATTTAAACGTCTCGGCCCGACCCCGGAGACTGCAACGAGGTCGAAATCGCTTTAAATGCGCATACATTTTCATCTTCCAAACCATCTCAACTTGAGTTTCAACCGCTCGACGACTCAACACAACCCGTGTGAAAACTTGGGGTCGTCCAGCTACGAGAGGCGTTCGATAGCTCCGCCCGCACTTTCTGCCTCAATGAAGCGTGGAAATTGAAATTCCGCTACCTCACGGGGACCAGTAGAAGGAAAGCTGGCGTGGCAGACTACACATAGGTACTGCCACAAGTAGACTTTCCCTGACTGGTAGTTAAAAAGTTTGGAGGCATACAAGTTGGCCGCAAGGATTTGATGTGATTTTCAAAATGGCGAGACCAAAAGGAAATAATGATAATATTTGAACATAAGGTGAAGATATCTAAAAACAATCGAGGAAGTACCGGACATCCTCTTCAATAGTAGTCACTTAAATCAAGAAACAGTAGTAGCACAACATAAACTAAAAGTTCTTATTAAATATTTCCTACAGACGTTGCTTTTTCTTTCACCATTATTCTAGTACGAAACTACAACGAGAATTTCTTCCTTTCAGCGAATTTTCAAAGAAAATAAAAGAAAACATACATTTGCAATGTATACGAATCTTTTAGTAACCTGCACTTTTGACCGTTTTCCGATTCTCCTCCGTTTCATGGACAATTATCATGAATTCTGTTTGCATTTGTTCTCAATAGTTTATGATGTGAGATAGACGATAATAAGGCTGAATCGGGAAAATACGTCTCCTTC